>JABSTQ010008165.1:0-23966 GCA_013358835.2 Ixodes persulcatus | reverse complement strand
CCATGACGCGCACGGCGGTACTTCGGCTCAAGGCGGGCATCACCTGCGACGACATCTTGCACCAGTTGCGGGTGGGCGGAGAGCTAGCCCTCGTCGTCGTGCCTGGAAGAGCTCCGCTTTGTCTCCGGTGCCAGCAGACGGGGCACATCCGCAAGGAGTGTCGTGTCCCGCGATGCAACGTCTGCCGTCGTTTCGGCCACGAGGGAGCTCACTGCGTCCGAACGTACGCGGCGGCTGCTGCGCCTGTTGGGGGCCTGGAGAAATCCGAGCTCCTTATGGACGAGGACGACGCGGAGGAGGCTGCCGCGGGCTCTACAGACAAAAGAAGCCCTGTAGCGAACGTTCTCCCTGCGGCCAAGAACGCGGCGGAGGCGAACACGAATGAGGCGTCGCCAAATGCTGGCGAGGTGGTGCACGCTGGGCAGCAGGATATGGTGGCGACGGAGGCACCTACACCGTCCGGTGGGGAGGGCATCATCACCGATGCAGTCAACAGCCAGCCGGCAGTCGACGTCCCCATGGACGACGCAGAGAAAACGGCGAAAAGGACGAGGGAGGAAAACGTCGCAGGCCCCACGGATTCGGAGCAGGAAGAGCCGCCGTCAAAAACGGGCCCTATCTGGATGCGACGGTCCACAGTCAATGCGACTGCAACTGTGGACGACAAAACGGCAGCCAAGCCACCCCCGTGATAGCATACGCCGGAGTTCGACAGGGGCCTCGGAGTCTGTGCAAGCAAAGTGCGGAAGCCAACATCGCGCTTTGTCGGAACAGACGGGCGCACGACCTGAGGTGAGCACCATGAGGACCCTCTCTCTCTGAATGGCGGTGAAGTTAGAAGCTCCTTTCCGTGTCGCCACGATCAACGTCCGTGGGCTTGCGGCGAGACGCCGGCAATATCAACTTAGTCGACTATTAGCCGAGAACGAGATCGACATCGTGGCCGTGCAGGAAACAAAGATTGAAAGCCTAGAGCAGACGGACCGCATGGTGCAACCGTTTCGAACTCTTTTCAATGTTTGTGTCTCACACGCTGTAGGAACTTCCGGAGGTTGCTGTTTGTTTTTCCGCCGGTCTCTAGGCGTCGATGAGACGGCCATGGTTTCATGTGCGTCTGGCCGTTTTGTGTTCTGCGATTTTTCTTTTTCAGGTATAGACTGGCGCGTTATTTGTGTTTATGCACCGACTAACGAGCGTGAACGTAGAAAAGCTTTCGAGGGACTGACTGAGTTCCTTAAAGGTGAAAGAGTTGTTATTTTTCTTGGAGATTTCAATTGCGTCTGCGCACCAGACGACCGTGCTAATGAAACCCGGGTTCGCGACTCAAGCGCGCTTTATCTGAATGACATTGTCGCTGAAAATGCGTTGGAGGACGTCGCAAACGTCACCGCCAAGAGTAGCGTTCATTTCACACACTTTCAGGGCCTTAGTCATGCTCGACTTGACAGGGCTTACGTTTCGCTTAGTCTTGTCCCGCTGTGCGACAATTACTCCGTTCAACCTGTTTCTTTTAGCGATCATGCTTTAGTTATGTTCACCCTCGGTAAAAAATTAAAAAAGTCAAGATGGGAATGGTCGCTATGGAAAATGAACAGTAGCCTCATGAAGGATGACGTGTTTAAATCTAACGTAGATGATTTATTTAGGAAATTTTACGAAGACGAGATGACAATGTGGGGTGCTAGGTGGGAACTTTTTAAAGAAGATTTAAAAATTAACGCAATTGAAAGGAGCACCACCCTTAACTATCAAAAACAGAAGAAGGAAAAAAAGCTACGCCGTCAATTGAATTTGTTTTTAATCGAAGAAAGCGCGAAACCGGGTGAGTTTGTACAGGAAATAAGAGATATCAAGAACCAACTTGAAGTAATCGACTGTGAAAGATATAGAGGGGCTATTGTGCGTGCGCGGTCCCAGAGGCTATGGTTGGGCGAAAGACCTTCGAAGCGAGCACTCAGCGACGAGAAAAGGTATGCGCAGCGAAACGAGATAAGAGAAATGCGCTACGGAAATACGATAACTCGCGATAAGAAAACGATCGAGCGAGCGTTCGTTGAATATTATAACGATCTGATGGGTCACAGCCTACCAAAAGATGACGGTTTTGACGCTGAGTTTTTGTCGCTTATGCCCACGCTTGAAGAGAATGTTCGAGAAAATTTAGAATCGCCGATCAGTGTTCGCGAGCTTGAAGACGCCATAGATGATTTAACTGCGGGAAAAACGCCCGGGCCGGATGGTCTCAGTGCCGAATTTTACAAAACATTTAAGAGGGAGGCAGCGGATGCTTTGTACGAGGTGCTCACAGAAGCGTATGGCATAAATAAGTTACCGCCATCTTTTCTGAAAAGCCACGTTGTCCTCATTCCAAAGGTCGATGACCCCGTAAAGTTATTGTCTGTTTCCTCTTACAGGCCAATAAGTCTGACTAATGTCGACTACAAAATTTACACAAAAGTCCTGGCTAGACGTTTGCAAAATGTTATAAAAGACCTTGTGGGAGCGCATCAGACCTGCGGTATTAAAGGCCGCACCATTTTAACCAACATACATATAGTAAGGAGCATTCTAGAATATTGCGATGCCTTTGACAGACAAGTTGCTATGTTGCAGCTAGACCTGGAGAAAGCATTCGATCGTGTGTCACATGAAGTTCTTTTTCGTATTTTGGAGCACGCTAATGTAGGGTCTGTGATATTAGACGGTTTAAAAATGGTGTACGCAAGCTGTTCAATGTCCGTCATTGTAAATAAGAACGTCAGTGAAAGTGTGCAGGTCCTGTCTTCTGTAAGGCAGGGATGTCCACTGTCTCCCTTGCTGTTTGCAATTTACTTGGAACCATTTTGTTTAAAACTGATTCACAATGATAGTCTACATGGTTTTAGGTTACACTCTTGCGAAGTAAAAGTGCTCTCTTATGCAGACGACGTTGCTGTTTTTTGTGTCGACCAAGACAGCGTTCGCGAGGTAATCAGCACTGCTTCCTCCTTCTGTAAGAAAACGGGTAGTGCAATCAACTGGGGCAAAAGCGTAGGTCTCTGGCACGGTAAGTGGGGCACCGCACCCAATAATTTTGTGAATGTACAGTGGACAAATTTACCCGAGAAGTACCTCGGGGTGCCTCTCCAGCACTACCGGGACAGTAAGCAACTATGGAGTGAAGAGACGGAGAGGGTTAAGGCTAAAGCGGAGAGCTGGAGGGGTAGGAACTTCTCCATGTTTGCACGCGCAACTGTTTGTAATTTATTTTTAACTGCAAAAATTTGGTACATTTTGCAAGTGCTGAGTATGCCGCGCCTTAATGTGCAGAGACTGCACAGAGTTTTCGCTGTTTTCATCTGGAATTCGAGCTGGGAGCGTTCTGCTCGTACCAATTTGTTCCGATCTGTTGGTAATGGTGGTCTAGGATTGTCCCATTTGTTTCTAAGACAAGTCGTGTCTAGGTTCATGTTTTTGCGCGATCAGAAAGATTTGTTTTTACGTACGGTTATGCAAGTGCGACTGCAGTATGCACTCCCCGAGTTTGTGGTGTCGTCTAGTAATCAAATGCGCTCCAGTGTACAAGGTTATTTGCGTGAAGTTGTGCTTTCTTTCAGAATACTCAAGGTGCGCTTTTCGTTAGAGTATCTTAGTTCAGTTGCCCGAAAACGATTGTATAAAGATTTAATAGATGTACTGTTGCCAATACCTCTCTATAGGTCATTATACTGTGAACGTCCAGGGCTAGATGTGCTTAAAAGGGTGAAGAAAATGCCAATCAAATCTTCGGTGAAATCCTTTTTCTTTAAATTGCATTGCGGTGTACTCCCTGTAAAAACGTGGCTAGAACAGAAAGGTATATTTGTACCGTGGTCAGTGAATTGTATCCTCTGCAAGAAACCCGAGACGATAGAGCACGCATTTATTGAGTGTTGGGACGCCGTGTTTCATTGGGACATTCTTCAGCGCACGCTGAAGAAGGATCTACCTTTAACTGCGCACGGCATCCGCTTTTTGCCCCTGGAAAACGAGGGGGGAGTCCCCTACGATATGTTCATGCTCCTCGGCCTCCACAGTCTGTGGAGGACAAGAACGAGTGTTAATAATGCTGATGTGAATACCAAAACTGTAAGAGAAAATTTCATTGAAAGTGTGGCATATATTCGCGTGGTATACCGTGCACTCCCTGAACCCCCTGATTGGTTGCCAATACTAGATGAGTTAGTATGTTTAAAAAGATTTTGATGCGCTGGGAATCGCCGCCAAGTGGCTGATTCCCTCTTAAACAAATTGTACGTGTGTAAATGACTGTGTGCTTTTTCATTTTGTCTTAACAGGAAATAAAGAGAAAAAAAAAAAAAGTGGAGTGGTGTAGAGCTTAGCACACCCGACCGGACATTGGGAGGCCCAGAGTTCAAATCCTGGCTCCGCCAACTTTTGGCTTTCGGCGGGTTCCTGAAAACTTTGATTCTTTGATTCATTGGATTAAGTACGGTTCATTCATCTGCATATGTTTGTTTATATTGTTACGAAGACGACGACGACGGACACTGTCGCGAAAGACAAAAAGGAGCCCGTGCAGTGGTGTTGCACGAGCTCGGGTTTTCCTCAGGCATATTTGTAGCAGCCATCGCTGTTGTTCTTCTACAGATCACCCTCAAATATATATATCATAATCACCCTCACAAGTGGTGGAGGTTAGGACCATCCCCATCCTCTCTTGTCCTGGAGCTCCGCAGCGGGCGATCAACGCAGACCACCATGCCCGACGAGACCGGGAACGCCACCCAACAGCGCGCACCCGCCCCTCCAACCGTCAAAAACCGACAACGAGACCCACCAGTTTTCAGCGGAGCGCCAGAAGCTGACGTCAACGACTGGCTCAAAAGTTATGATCGGGCCAGTCAACATAACAGGTGGGACGACAGCTTCAAACTAGCAAATGTCGTATTTTTTCTAAAAGATACCGCTCTACAGTGGTTCGATAACCACGAAGACGAGATCGATTCGTGGGAGGCATTCCAGACGGCTTTCGCGGAAGTCTTCGGAAAGCCGGAAAGTCGCAAGCAACAGGCCAAAGACAAACTTGCCAGAAGGTACCAGTCCCCAACAGAGTCATCTACTGCCTACATCGAGGACGTCCTTCGCCTGTGCCGACGCGTCGACAACGAAATGACAGAAGAAGACAAAATCCGGCACCTATTTAAAGGCCTGTCACATGACCTCTTCACGGTCGTGGCTCCGAAGTCGCCTCCGACTGTCCAACAGCTCATTTCGGAGTGCAAAAGACACGAAGAACTACAAAGTGCACGCATCATGAAACGTCCATTCGAGCGTCTCCCCGAGGTGTGCACAAGCAACGCAACGCCATCGGAGCTTCCTGAGTTAATTCGTCAGATCATTCGCCAGGAGCTACAGGCATACTTAGCTCCACTGCATGCCCCGGACGTTGCAGTCCACCAACGAATGGAAACTCCAAGTGTTCAGAAGGTAGTACAGGACGAACTACGCGCGGCTCTGAACCAAATTCAGGTAGTTCCCCCTATCTACGCGCCGACAACGCAACCATCAACACCACTTTGCCCTATGGTACACGACATCCAGTCACGTTACAGGACTCCATTCTTCGACCGCGCTCAACCACCGTATCGACCTTACGGGCAACGCCGACGGACTGACATATGGCGCACCGACGATCAACGTCCAGTATGCTTCTATTGCCACGCAGCTGGTCACATCGCCCGTTACTGCCGCAGACGAATGACCGACAATGCTTCCTATCGTGTACCTGCTAGTTTTTCTCGCTATTCAAGAAATTTGGATGCAAGCCCCCCCTCTGAAGCATTCCTCTCCGACGCTCGCCATCCTACCGATGCTGCCGAAGCATCTGACACCCGCCGCCGCCGGTCGCCCTCTCCATACCCAACACGCCGCCGTTCCGTTTCTCCGTTCAACCGCGCAGCAGTTGCGTCGACGCCGTCGTCAAACTAAAGAGGGCAGCCTGCGTTGCCACCGGAGGTCAGGCTGCGCTGCCCCAATTTGACGCAAATCCTCCTCTTATTGGGCCGACTACCGTCAATGTTTGTATCGGAGGGCACGAATTCGTCGCCTTGGTCGACACGGGAGCCGCGAAGTCATGCATCTCAGAAGACGTCTGTCGCCGCTTACGTAGGGTGCTCACTCCAGCCAGTGGACACTTATTGCGCGTGGGAAATGGTCAATTAGTCCAACCCCTAGGATGTGCCACCATACCTCTGTCCCTTTCAGGCATGTCCTACATCATTGAATTCCTTGTGCTTTCAAACTGCGTCGCCGATGTTATTTTAGGGTGCGACTTCCTAACGTCGACTGACGCCCTTATAGACTGTGCAGCCGGTGAACTAGAATTGAACGGTTACAATTATGTAGATGATCCTCCTTGTTCATCACCCCAGACCCTTCGTACAGATGACGACCTTCTTGTACCACCCCTATCCGCCGTCATCGTCGAGCTGAGGCCCGAGCCACCCATCACGGGAACCTATGCACTAGTCGAACCTTCCGAAAGACTATTTCTGAAGAAAAATGTTGCCGTTCCCTACTCCCTTGTGTCCATAGTGGAAGGCCACGTTCCGGTTTGCCTTGCTAACACCTCTCCCGAGCCGCAAATGCTTCCACGAAACACTCAAGTAGCAACTATAAACCGATATGAAGAACACATCGTTGCCCCTCTTCACACAGACGTATCGTCAACTGGGTCTCTCGACACATCTGCCTGCCGCAATAGCGACATGATAAAAACAATGGTGGATGCCGCCTTACCTGCCGAGAAGCACTACTCTTTGGTCACCCTTCTCTCAGCATATTCCGATTTATTCGACTTCGACAGCCGAGTTCTCGCTCAAACGACAGTGGTGCACCATCGTATCGACACCGGAGATGCATCTCCAGTGAAAAGTAGACCTTATCGAATCTCACCCATGGAGCGTAAAACCATCCAACAGCACGTCACCGAGATGTTGGAGAACAAGATAATTGAGCCCTCCTTCAGCCCTTGGTCGTCTCCCGTCGTTCTCGTTAAAAAGAAGGATGCCTCGTGGCGCTTCTGCGTGGACTACCGCCGTCTAAACAAGGTGACCAAGAAAGATGTTTACCCGCTGCCAAGAATCGACGACATCTTAGACGCACTGCAAGGTTCATCATTTTTTTCATCGATGGATTTCCGAAGCGGCTACTGGCAGATACCTGTCGCTCAAGCTGACAAAGCGAAAACAGCCTTCATTACGCCTGACGGCCTCTATCAGTTTAACGTGATGCCGTTTGGTCTCTGCAACGCCCCCGCAACCTTTGAAAGGATGATGGACACATTGCTCCGTGGCCTCACTTGGAATGTATGCCTCTGCTACCTTGACGATGTCGTCGTCTTTTCAGGGACGTTTAATGAACATTTGCACCGCCTGAAACAAGTGTTCGATTGCTTCCGGTCCGCCCGCCTACAGTTAAACTTCAAGAAATGCACATTTGGAACTCGACAACTAAAAGTACTTGGGCACTTAGTAAGCGCTGATGGTATCCGCCCGGATCCTGACAAACTTCGAGCCGTTTCAGAATTTCCTACTCCGAAAGTTCAAAAGGACGTCCGTGCTTTTCTTGGATTGTGCACTTATTTCCGCAAGTTCATTCCTGGCTTTGCTCACGTCGCTGAACCTCTTAATCAACTCCTCCGCACCAACACCAAATTCGACTGGGGTCCATCACAAAACCAGGCGTTTGGATCCCTAAAATTGACTTTGACAAGCAGTCCCATCCTCGGTCACTTTACCCAAGGAGCCGAAACCGAGATACGCACCGACGCAAGTGGACACGGCATCGGAGCAGTCTTAGCCCAAAATTCTAGAGGCACCCAACAGGTTATCGCATACGCAAGTCGCACCCTCACACCAGCTGAGCGAAATTATACTATCACTGAACGTGAATGTCTGGCTGTTATATGGGCCATATCAAAGTTCCGTCCCTATCTCTATGGCATTCATTTTCGTATAGTGACCGACCACCATGCCCTCTGCTGGCTCGCCAGTCTTAAAGATCCCTCAGGCCGCCTCGGACGATGGTCTCTCAAACTTCAAGATTACAATTTCACCGTCCTCTACAAATCAGGAAAAAGACACCTGGATGCCGACGGCTTGTCCCGGTGCCCACTTCCAGCAGCCTCTCCTCTCCAAGACTCGCGCATTTCTCTCGCAACGGCTCCTCTGACCCATGTTGACATTGCTGCAGCCCAGATGGCTGATCCTTTCCTGAAGCCGATAATTGAATATCTTCGTGGCACAAACCCACATCCCCCTCAACGCACAGCACGCATAGCGCGTCTATTTGCGCTTCATAACGGGACGACGCTATTTCGGCAAAACTATGAACCGCAAGGACGCCCGTGGCTTCTTGTCATTCCCCGTTCCCTTCAAACCGACATTATTCGCGCTAATCATGACGACCCAACTTCCGGGCATCTCGGCTTCTCCAAGACCTATTTCCGTGTTCGAGCCAGTTACTTCTGGAACGGAATGTATCGCGCTATCAACAAATACGTCCGATCTTGTCACGACTGCCAAACAAGAAAACACCCAACGACAAAGCCACCCGGAACACTTCACTCGCTTTCACCACCTAGCCACCCCTTCCAAAGAATTGGAATTGACTTCTTGGGCCCATTTCCCACGTCTGCAAACAACAATCGATGGGTCATTGTAGCCATTGACTACAATACCCGATATGCTGAAACTAAGGCAGTTCCTGATGCTACCGCAAGAGAAGTTGCGAACTTCTTTCTGAACTCCATTCTGCTACGCCATGGCGCTCCACAGTCAGTCACAAGTGACCGAGGCACGCCCTTTATTGCCAAACTTCTCAATGAAGTCCTGCAACTTGCAAGTACAGTCCATCATGTAACAACTGCTTACCACCCGCAGGCGAATGGGCTCACCGAGCGACTAAACCATACACTAGCAAGCATGATGTCAATGTATGTTGAAGAAAACCACACCAACTGGGACGCAATCCTTCCTTTTGTCACTTACGCGTACAATACCGCCCGACAAACAACTACAGGATTTTCGCCGTATTATCTTTTATACGCTCGTGATCCACTCACGACTCTTGACACTGTTTTGCCATACGTGGAAAATTGCTTGGATCCCTACACATCTGACGTCGTGTCCCGAGCGGCAGATGCCCGCCAACTTGCCCGACTGCAAACTCTGCAGTCCCAACAACAACAACAGCTTCGCCATGCGGAATCTCACATACCAGTTTCCTATAATGTTGGTGATCTCGTCTTGCTCAAGACACCATTTCGCCAAACCGGCAAATGCGAAAAGCTCCTAAAAAAATTCGTTGGCCCGTACCGCATTGTTCGCTGCCTTTCCGACATCAATTACGAGGTAGTGCCCGTGACCCAGCCCCGTGACCATCGCTCGAGGTGCCAGGACGTCGTTCACGTGGATCGTATGAAACCGTACTTCTGCTCAACCTAACCAACACGCCAGTGCCGGATGACCGGCCCTACCACCACCGGGGGGAAATGTTACGAAGACGACGACGACGGACACTGTCGCGAAAGACAAAAAGGAGCCCGTGCAGTGGTGTTGCACGAGCTCGGGTTTTCCTCAGGCATATTTGTAGCAGCCATCGCTGTTGTTCTTCTACAGATCACCCTCAAATATATATATCATAATCACCCTCACAATATATATATATATATATACAGGGTGTTTCAGAGAACTCAGGCCAAATCGCTCCTGCGAAAACGACTCATCGCAACGAAAAAAGGCTTGTGTCGTTTTGGCCCTGGGCCAGGGGCCCATTTAGGAAAATTATTAAAGTTCGGGATAATTAAGTTGTTAATTATTTTTGCGTAATTAACTTTTTTTAATATTGTTTTAATATGGTTTCAATTAGAAAATTGCTCAGCATCGTCGAAAAACACTAAATCAACAAATTGTTGAACGATAGAAGTCACGCAAAGCATTTTACGGCTTTCTGAAAAACCGCACAAATTCGACGGATTTTTAAATTTCGGTTTGCTATCGGAGCGCCTCTCTGCCCCGACGGTACCGCGCCCCGTGGAGAGATAGTGCAACCAACCTCTGCTGCGCTGTCATCGCGCGACGCAGCAGAGGCTGGTTACCTCTGCTGCGCTGTCATCGCGCGACGCAGCGGTGGCTGGTTGCACTATCTCTCCACGGGGCGCGGTACCGTCGGGGCGGAGATGCGCCGATAGCAAACCGAAACTTAAAAACCCGTCGAAGTTGTGCGGTTTTTCAGAAAGCCGTAAAATGCTTCGCGTGCCTTCTATCGTTCTGCAATTTGTTGATTTAGTGTTTTTCGACGATGCTTAGCAATTTTCTAATTGAAACTATGCCCTTAAACACAATATTAAAAAAGTTAATTAAGCAAAAATATTTAACAACTTAATTATCCCGGACTTTAATAATTTTCCTAAATGGGCCCTTGGCCCAGGACCAAAACGACTCAAGCTTTTGTTTGTTGCGATAAGTAGTTTTCGCAGGAGCGATTTGGCCTGAGTTCTCTGAAACACCCTGTGTATATATATATATATATATATATATATATATATATATATATATATATATATATATATATATATATATATATATGTATGTATATATGTATGTATATATGTATGTATGTATGTATGTATGTGTGTGTGTGTGTGTGTGTGTGTGTGTGTGTGTGTGTGTGTGTGTGTGTGTGCGCGTGCGTGCGCGTGCGTGCGTGCGTGCGTGCGTGCGTGCGTGCGTGCGTGCGTGCGTGCGTGCGTGCGTGCGTGTGTGTGTGTGTGTGTGTGTGTGTGTGCGTGTGTGCGTGTGTGTGTGTGTGTGTGTTCCACTTGTGTTTTTCTATTATGTTTTCCATTTACGAGCGCACGGACTATTGTTCGCACAAACTTAAAGGGGCTATGCAACAATTTTTTTACTTTGCGCAAATACCGCTTAGAACGGATCCCTGACGTTAATGACCTATGAAACACGCCTTCGTTTTTCACCCGACGCATTAGAAGTCCCAGAAAAAAATTAAAAAACAACGAGCAGCGTTCACGCCCTCAACTCGCAGCCAGAACAAGCGGCCACGTGATCTGGAGCCGATTATATGCCGCCAATGTTGATCATAGCCACGCGCTGGGGTTGGCAAAGCACAGGACACGCGCTGAGTTCCAGACATTGTTATGGCTCGGCTATTGTCGTCGTTGCAGCGATTGGACACGGGCCACTACTCGAATGCTTCTCGAGCTATCAATTATCACGAGCCTAAATCGAGTGCCCACGCAATGCTCGGGTCCAATCTATGAACCGCATTCAAATATCGTCATACGGGTGTACTGCGATCCCCGCGTTACGTCATCGAATTTTGCAAGGGAGAGATTGAATGAAAATGATCGCTTTTGTCCTTGAAATTACACCGCAACAAAGGAGTTTCTTGGCCAGTGGCATTGCATGCGAGTATCCTTGAGTCCCACTAGTGCTAGTAAGCTCGTGTAAAGTGAAAAACATTCCAATTGAATATCGTTGCACAGCTCCTTTAAACTGTTTGTGTGTGTGTGTGTGTGTGTGTGTGCGTGTGTGTGTGTGTGTGTGTGTGTGTTCCACTTGTGTTTTTCTATTATGTTTTCCATTTACGAGCGCACGGACTATTGTTCGCACAAACTTAAACTGTTTGAGACCTTTGCAAAACTCGCCTTCTGCGCGCTGCCATCTTTGTCTGCTGGGCTGTGGAAGGCCTTCTGAGCATGCGCTGTTGATCTGTTGTGCGGTATTCAGCCGCTGCGCATGGGTCCACAGCTCAGTGACTCAGCATTTTCCGCCCGGGTGATAAGCGATGCAAAGGGTTTTGTCTATAAGATTACATGAAAAAAAATCAGACAGATCAGCTGACATAATGCAAAAACACCCGCTGGTTTCACATCACAAAACCACTTCATTTAACGAGTAATGTATAAACACGTTACTAAATATGCATAAAAGGTTTTTACAAAAATTAAAAGTATGAAATTTACTTAGATAGTTTACGAAGTTACACGTTATGATTGGGCGCGTCCAGTAGCGGCTCCCTCAGCTCCGAACGGAGTAACTCGAGTCGGAGTCCTGAGAGCGCCTACTGAACGGCAAAAAAAAATAAAAAATAAACGCGGCTTTTCAGCTGTTTCTACGCAATTTCCGCTTCCTCCCCTGTGCCAGACGGTCTCCGAATAAACTGGAAGCAGACGATGGCGAGCACGATCGCTTTTATTTGACGCCGGTATTGAAGAATTCTTGACAAGGTCGTTAAAGAAAAGGCGAGTGATTGTACACGTGAGCGCAGCTGTTCGAAGCGATCCAACGCGATCGAGCCCTTCGCACGGCGGTGCAAAGGCTGCTTCTGTTATAAAAACCGACAACAACGTCGTGAGCACACGCAAAATATGGAGCTTGGCGAATCTACGCCGCCGGTTGCGATACTTTTATACGGCCATACGTTTGTTCTGCCCTTCGTTACGAACTTTCTATAAAATGTATTCGTATACACACGGGAAGTTCGGCCGCGCTCGGCGATCAAGGATTTGTCGGCCGAAGCGAGCGTCAGCCAACATATATACACCCCGATTTAGCTACGCGAACAAAACATTAATCGGAATCATGCTCTACGTGAGTATCCAACCGGCTACCAAAGTCGCGTTCATACCCTGCCTTGCTCTGTTCAGCGCGGACAGGACTTTCGTCGATATTCACAGTTTCAGCGCAACGGCGATCAAGACACGGCGTTGAATGAACGTTTACGTTGTTTATTAGCATATTCAAACCAAACAAAATAGGTCCAATGCATTGTCCGAAAAGAGCCTTACCTGGAAAAGAAATTCGAACGCGTTATTCGTCTTACCTTGAGCACGTTTCATTAACAAAGGCGAGCAAACCGCACACCCGCGATAGAACCAACGCAGCTTATTTCGCCTTTTTTTTATCTCTTTTAGTGCCAGAACTTTGTCAGCGATCCGCCATTACGTCATGCTACACTCCTTTCACTCCTCATGCACCGTCTACGGAGATGGTGCATGGGAACCTGACTCCGAAAACCCGGAGTAACGTGCACCGGAAGTCGGTTTTTGCCGTCTAGTGGAAGGAGCGCTGCCTCCTTAACTCCTGGAGCCGCTACTGAACGCGCCCATTTATGATGCATAATGTTACACCTTTGCGCTCTTTAACTTGCGAAACACCATTTAGGCACTATAATACCGATTATGCATTTAGCTGTAAACGCACTTTTCAATTTTCAAGACTCCACGCGAAAGTTGCTCACCGGTGCGTCGAAAATAGTTCAGAACAGTAGCAGCTTTGGACGGAGGCGGCGTTCTCTTCAATGTCTCTCTACGTCGAGGTCGGTTAGGGGTCTAAAATATCAGTTGCGGTATATCACTCGCTTATCTGCCTCGAAGTAATCGGCACAGCAGTTTCTTTTTACGACGAAAATTGTAGCCATGACTGAAACGTCGATGTACAAAGTTCGAGTGTTCACTTGCTTCCAAGTTCGAACCAATGTGGGATTTATTGACAAAGTTCAGCCTTTAGCCTCTTCATTTTTTCTCTCTCTCTCTCTTTTTCCCTCTCTCTCTCTCTCTTTCTCTCTCTCTCTCTCTCTCTCTCTCTCTCTCTCATTTTAGTTGCGATGATTCCGTAAATTCTAATAGCTTAAAATAATCGCTGAGAAAGAGCGAGCTGTATATATTTTTATTTAACGGGAACGCAAGTAAGGAATAGGGAAAAGAGGACGATAATAAAATCAGGGGCTAAACGAGTACAGCAAACATTAGTTAAAAGGCAAAATCAAATAGACGAACCTAAAAGAGATAACCGCCGACAAAGAGTTCCTTGATCATTCACTCCCATTCCCTCTCCCCGAAAGCTAGTTAGCACGACTCACACCTGAGTGAGTCTACGTGACTATCTCTTCCTTTCCAAACACACTCAACTCTAAGCGCCAATGATAATAATGGCTTGAGAAAAATCTGGTGGTTTAAAAAAGTTTATATTATCGTGAAGGTAAATTATCGAGTGATATCTGGTAAGTGTTGAGAAAATTATGATTTAAATCCGCTCTACATAAAAAGAGAAAAAAAAAACATTCTTCGATAATATTAATACACTTTCTAACCGATGTTTCTTTCTTTTTTTTTTTTTCAATGTGTATCTATAAAGCAGAAGACACATACAAAAAGAAACAGTTCGGTATCTTTTTTTTTTTTTTTTTTTCCATATTCTACAATTTGTAGCAATACGCACTTTAGCAGTATAAATTTCCGCAGCAGTTATCTTCCATATATTGAACTTGCGAGCTTACAGTACACCCGTGTGCTCAAGAAATATGTGAAATTAGCAGGAGATAGCCACGGCAAACCGCAGACCCGTCTCTTACGAATTACTTTTATTCTCTTTCTGCGCCTGTACGGGTGTTCATGTTACGCGCCCAGTCTACGCCCGATTTTTCTGCGGACGCCCGTCCCACGCCATCGGCACTAGAGTCGTCGTCGTCAA
Source organism: Ixodes persulcatus (assembly GCA_013358835.2). Taxonomy (NCBI): domain Eukaryota; kingdom Metazoa; phylum Arthropoda; class Arachnida; order Ixodida; family Ixodidae; genus Ixodes; species Ixodes persulcatus. The sequence continues at coordinate 9,429 of JABSTQ010008165.1, read as the reverse complement.
AGCTGGGAAACGGCTCTGCACTTGGCCGGGCTCATTGTTCACGCGGCCTGCCGAGGCGACCCTCCCGCGAGTGTCGTGAACACTCGCCCAACATTAACGCGTCGGACGTTCTTCGTATACTCTGCGCTTCACCTGACGATGCACCGCAGTTGACGCTACCGACCATCCCAGCCAATCAAAGTGCCGGGAAAGCATCACGCGAGCACGCGCCCAGCTTGTCGCTGCGTCTCTCACCAAGGTCACGTGACATTAACCACATGGCATTGGAATGGCTTCGATGGCTCGTAGCATCCCTTGCGGTCCATCGTAATGTGAAATGGAGTTTCGCTGTTTCTACTTTTCTGGGTTTTTTTTTTTTTTTTTTTTTTACTATTTTTTGGTTAGTAAGCAAAAGAAAGTAAAAGCTCGTTCGACGCCCGGAAAAGAAGAGCATGAAACGCTTTCGCGTTTGCTCGGTATCTTGGTTTATACGGAAAAGCTTGTCTGCGCCAGTGATTTTAGTCAGTGCTGCAGGGAAGGTGTGGGTACGCGCCAAGGTTCAAAAGTTGGAACGTTGCTCCAGCGTTTTGAGCAAATATACCGATTTCTAGCATGGTTCGATGCGGTCACCTTGGTGTGTTTGTGTTCGCGGAGGTCACTCTTATGAGTTTGTGTGCGTTTTAGAGTTTTTGGGAGTGTCGAATGCGCCAGTGCATGAGTTCCGTGCCCCGTGCGGTCCTTGGAAGCAAATTCAAAGCACGGAAATGAACGGCCCTTGGAAGGGAATGGCGGCGCAGCACCCTCGCTCGTGGCACATGTCTTCCGCGTTCACGCAACTAGGGTTTTCAGTACTTGGAAGAAACTCGAAGCTTGAATTTTATCGGGAATTTCTTCGGTGGATCTGGAGCGGTTTTGGAGCGCTTTCTTATTTGTATCTTCTTGCACGTGCAAGCGCACGCAAGCATTTTCCCTTCTAAAGGAGCGAGAATGGAACGCTTTTGGGTTGCTCAAAATTCACCAAGTGGTCTATATTAGACTAATCAACCAAGTATTAGTAGGGATATGAAGTGAAAGACAAGTGCCAAAGGAAAGGAGGGGAACGACGTTTCGACCAAACGGTCTTCTTCAGTTAGAAGGGGAGATGACAGATCAGATTAAGAAAGCCGTATATACAAGAGGCATAGGTAACACGGTTTTTTTATTTTCTTAGGCATAGGTAACACGGTTTTCTTATTTTGATCTGTCATCTCCCCTTCTACCTCAAGAAGACCGTTTGGTCGAAACGTTGTTCCCCTCCTTTCCTTTGGCACTTGTCTTTCACTTCATATCCCTACTAATACACTAACAGTGCCCGGCAGAACCCCACATCTTCAATCAACCAAGTAGTCTAAGTGGGGTATTCACACGAGGGTGCTTTTCAGGGAAGGATGTGAGTGACGTCAGCGATCGGCGGAACCAGTGGGGCTCCCTCCCGTCCCGACTCAAGCATTCACACGAACGGCGCGAGCCAAACGGGATGTCAGTGTTATTAGACGCATTTAGTGGTCGCACTCTCAACAACATGGCTCATTGCGCGCTGACGAGAGTAAAAAAACGGAGGCGCACATGAACAGCGATATGGTGGGCTAGAAGGAGCAAATGTGACGATCGCGCTTGCGAAAGTGACTCAGAGATTCGGCATGCGGAGCTATGGTGGGTTATAGCGGGACAGAGAGCCATCGATAATATAGCATCGCCACCCTGCGCTGCACGGAAAAGAAGGCGAAACAACCCAGGCGGCAGAAACGTTGAAGAGACGTCGAAAGAACGTCGAATGTCTGGACATCAGGTCCCTTCGACGTAATATGGAAAGGCTAATATCTGGAAAAGCGGAGGATTTTACGTCGACATAACGTCGCACCTAGCGACCTTAGAACGTCGAGTGCACGTCTGAATTGGACGGGAAATCAAGTGATAACGTTATATCAAATGGGGCACAATGTCCCATTTAACGACCATAAAACATCGAGTATACGTCTAAACTGAACGGGATGTCAATTGAGAACGTCATATTAATGATAACATAACGTCCCATTTAACAACATAAAATGTCGAGCGCACGTCTGTGATAACGTCATGTCAACGTTGAAATAACGTCCCATTCAACGACCATAAAACGTCGAGCATACGTCTAGACTGAACGGGATGTCAATTGATAGCGGTGTCGGCCTGGGTCACCGTGGAACAATGGAATCAGCCGGATCTGGCTTCGTTGCTCGAAGCTATACACTCTAAACCCGGTAGCGGATGTATCCGCTATTTATCCACCACTTTTTTGCAAATTCGTGGTGGATATATTTGTGGCGAATATATCTGGGTCCGCTTGAAAATGTTTTATCTGGGTAACCTTGGTGAACTTTTATCAGGGTAACGTCGAAAATTTTTTATCTGGGTAACCTTGGAGAACTTTTATCTGGGTAACGTCGAAAATGTTTATCTGGGTCACCTTGAAAATCTTTCATATGGGTCACCCCGGATATTTTTTTATCTGGGTCGCCTCGAAGACTTTTTATTTGGGTCACATTAGATACTTTTAATCTGGGTTGATTACAGAATAGTTCACCGCTACGAACCTTATTCGATACAAACTGAACCCTTCTTTTAGGGCTACTAACGTCATCCACTGAACCTTGAACATATGTTTTCAATATAGTGATGCAGTCGGCAGCAAGGATAGCATGCATTTAAGTGTTGGAGACGGCGCTAGTGACGGTAAAAATGAATGAAGCTGAATTATATCTATTTAAAACTTTTCTTGCTCCTAAGCACGGGGTTATCTAAAAGCTTCAAGAATACGTGAGAAGCAAGAAGTAAATGGTACGGTTTTTTACATACCATGCTCTATTTTTGCATTTAACATTATGAGAGAAGAACATGCCTCGTTGCTACATTAGGTCACTTAGCAGGCGGTTGTTGGCAGTGAGCCCATCAGATCGTTCTATGTCATCTCAGACACAATATGTTGCTGTATGTAAACTCCGGGACACTGTGAGCACGGGTACATCAGCAATTTTTCGTACTAGGGCTGGTTTTTTTTTTCGACTTCCGACAAATTGTGTGAAGAAAAAAGGAGCGATTAAAAAAATATTTGTATATGCAGATTGCAGATACATGCTCTAGCCACTTTACCATATAATCATCGCATAGGTTTAGGCAGCCATTATGACATTGCACAAGCTTTCGTATGCACCCCCCTTTACCACTAAAAGGGGAAGGCATACGAAAGGGAGGAAGCATACAAAAGCTCGTGCCACGTCATAATGACTTCTATGTGGTTATTATTTGCAGGAGTATCTAGAGTATGTATTGTGGGGAACGGAAAAAGACGAGAATAAAGAGGACCGACAACCGGGGGGCGAGCGGGCACGCGAGGCAGTCGGAGCTTGAACACCGCGAGAACTGGTGTTCGTTTTCTGGTCTCCACATTTGGCGCCCAACGTGGGGCCAAATGTGGTATCTACATTCTGTGTGTAATAAAATATTTTTAAACACTATTGTTTTGTTTACTCAGTTCTTTGGAAGGGCTGACAACCCTGGCGGAAGCCTCCTTTGGGGAGGGCATCCAAAAGTTTTCTCCACGTCATAATAACTGCCTCACACATTACGGTGATTATGTAAAAAGGTAGCCAAAGTACATAGCTACTATTAGCGTATTTAAAATATTTTAATCACTATTGCTTTTTTTACACATTTATTCGGAAGTTAAAAAAAAAACTAATACTTTATTTGGAAGTTTGTGGGTATAAAATATGAACGCTTAGGTTAGTTCGCCCCAAAAACCATTTTCCACCAAACTAATAGTTTTGAAGACAACCCTTAGGCTTTAAAAAGGACCAGAAAAAAAAAAGCGCAGCGATCGCGTGTTCGCGCAGTGTTGCGCTGTGTACTTAATCAGCTTTCTCCAGGCACTATACTAAGCTGTCTACCAATATGGCACTTTCAAATTCGCCGACGTTTCCAGGTTTCCCCTACTCTATCGTAATTCCCTGCTTGGTTCCAAGGGGGACAGGACGTATCTGGACCCTTAACCACTGTTTATATGTGGAAAACACTGGTATGTCTGGCGGCCAACAAAGCGTTGGCCAATCACTATATCATACTACCTTGTCAGTCTATTTTTTTATATTCTTCGCTCAATAAATCTTTTAGCGCGAGCGCAAGGAGAGAAGCTCATCTTAGTGCGAACGTTTCGAGAGAATGCGATAGGAGTTTCAGAGATTTGCGTCGGCACGATAGCCGAGTTGCATGCAACTATGCCACACCACACGCGCGTGATTTGCAGTCGCTTGGAGAAAGAAAAGCTCAATTTCCGTGACTGCGAGGTGGAAATTCCCGGACTTTTTCAAACTCGCCAAATTCTCCGACAATTACAGGTTTTTTGTTTGCCAGGTTGGTAGACAGCCTGTATAGAAGTTAGATCCTAGGGATCTTCAGTGTTTGTGTAAATGTTGATAACCGATGTTTGCCTTCAACAGGTACTAAAAAGTAGGGCATTAAACTAAATCAGCCAAAAGAATGTAACAAAAAGATAAGTGAAGCAAAGGTTAAACAATGTGAAACGTATTTATTTGATCTTTAAATATTGGCACAGTGAATCCTGCTGAGCTTCCAGAGATTTTTTACGTATATGAGGAAACGTGACTAGTTTCAAAAACTGTATAGGAACGTCGGTCCAGCTTCTTCACTCTTTCAGGCTGTCAAAGATTTTAAGGGGGCCTTTGGACGTACCCTTCTCCAACTTTGGCGACAGTTGGCGTCGCCCGCCACCACTATTTGAATTAGCGCCAGGAGCTAAGAAAACGCCACTGGGTAGGTTATGTTTCTTACATAATAGACTCCCAGGCAGAGCACCAGTGCGAGCTCCATTGTTGTTCTCTTGAGGACGATCTTTTGGTCGCTTGAACACCAGCTGACTTTTCGGTCGGTGCCAAGAATTAGTTTCGTCCCAGGTTCCACGACTTTGCCCTTTGGACATTCTAGCTGCAATATCGAATGAACATTCACACTCACTTACACCGTATGCAAAATAATATTGACAAGGCTGAGTCGATTCATATTATATAATAATTATTTTTTTAAACTAAATAGCGAACAATGCGATTTACCAGACTGATGAGCTCAAACCGGTTTTCGGAGGCCTCAAATGCTTGTCGATGCTGACAAACGAGCTGGATTCATTTTCTTAGTCTCGTCGAAACACCGCGAGCACTTGCATTATTTCTCTCTTCATTTCAGTCATTTTCTTTCCGAATTGCAGTTCCAGCTCAAGGGCAAGCTAGGGAAACACAAGTAGAAAAAAAGACCATGAAAATCCTAAAAAAATTCACTATTACATCCCGTAATATTCTGAAAAGCTCGTTTGTCAGAGTTTAAGTGAATAAACATTTTTGTTTAGAAGCCCTATATCACGTGATTTCGGCCCACGGTTCAGTTTCTCAACATTTCCCTAGTATTTCATTCTTCAAAAAAAAAAAAAAGATATGAGCTTTCGATCTCTTTCGTGAACTGTTATTAAGATAAATTGCTCACAACAACTGGAACATTTGAAACGGTGTCAAGGAAGCTTCAGATGTGCAGCCGACGTTTTGTTAGGGAACTTAATGTCGAAGGTAACCACGATGAAATTAACCCGAGACTGGGGTAGGTGGAGGAAAACATTTTACAGAGGTGGGAAAAGGAACAGGGGTAGACGTGTCTAGCTCAGCGAATGGTTTTATTTAATAACCCTTCTTTTTTGTTTGTGATGTGGGTTCTGTGCGTGTCCTTGAAAACAGGATATTCTGCAGTTTGGTTGCGTTGTGGATATGTATATACGAAGTGTTTTTTATTTAAGTTTTACAGATTTTTTTTTTTTTTTAAAGGCGTGAAAGTTACATTTATATGGTTTGTGCAGGTGAGTTCGGCCAGGGGGACATTATGTGGGTGGCTAATCTTTGCGATAAGGCGGCTGAATAATTAAAATCCGTTAATTTATTTTTTAATTAATGAAAATAGACATATGGTTCTCATCAGAAACTTACCGAGCGTCATCGAAAACCACTAAATCAACTTTTTTTAGAACGACTTGAACCTTCCGGGAAACTCCGGGGCGCACCAAGTTACCACTCGTACAGCAGGCGCAAAGTTAGCAGCGACAAAACGCGGATGATTAGATTATCATCGCGTTTGGATGCAACCTCCCCGGACACCCATCCTGCTCTACTTCTGAACATATCTTCTGGAGCTGTCCACGCTCCCCAACCCTCCTCTCTCCCCCCCCCCCCCCCAACACACACACACTTTCCCTACCCCCGCCACCTGGAAGGAATGGCTCACTGACCCCTTACACTGTAAGCCCTCCCAGCGTCACCTCTTGGAGCACATATCCAGGGTGTCTAAGGACTTTGACCTAGACACCCCAACGTAGCCCTTCACCCCTTTAAGCCGGAATCGGCACAATAAAGACGTATCTCTCTTTCTATTTCTCTCTATCAGTCAACGGGTTCACGCAGTTATGAAGACAACGAACTCTCAATTTTCCAGGCCGTGCGGACCACTGGACACGCTTTAAAACGGGTCCCTATCGTTTAATCAAAACTCGTTTCGTGGGACTGCGTTTCGTGGACTACTTTTCATGGACACACGTTTCGTCGACACTGCATGGTTTCGTGGAACCTCGTTTCGTGAACACATATCCTGCTACGACACTTCGTCGCAGGAGGATATCTGCTCACGAAACGCGACGGTTCGTCGACACACCTTGCGACGAACCGACGCGAGGAGTGTCGACGAAACGAACGCGGAAAGCTTTTCGATAAAACAATCTATCGAAAAAACGTCGCACATCGACGACATGGCGATGACTGATGGCACCACTTTAAAACAGGTTCAGTTAGTTCACTTAATTTCCACAAGCGCGAACGGAATCCAGAACACTCGACAAGTTATTGCTTAATTAAATTTTCTGTTTCGAGTTAAATTACTTATATCCACCAGACCTTCGCTAAACGCGAAGGCAGTTCATTTCTACAAACATACTTGCAAAATCAGAGGTAAAAGAATGAGTTCTGAAAACTTACCCGATTCGCTGTGCGAAACCAGACGATGCCAGCAATCATTGCACGGGGCAAGCTGAACTAACTCCACCGTTCTAACGAAGCGCTTGCACAGACACTCAGCACAATCACGGCGCAAAGCGCCGCGGTGGTCAACACTTGTTACCTCCATTATAGCTCCTTTTGTCTGAATAACGCTTCTCGCTTTTGGTACATCTCGCGCGCTTTTGAAACTTCCTGGCTTCCCATTGGCTGGCGTTTTCCCAGGACCGACTTCGTGTTGTAGCGTTTTTTTTTTTTGGTTTTTTTTTTTTTTTTCTAATGTCGGCTTGAGGTTTTCTCTCTACAGCCAACCCTTCGTCCCCCGATCCTTCTCCCTCCCTCCTCTTCCGACGGTACGGTGATAAATTCAAAAACAAAAGCAAACAAAAAAAAAAGCAAAAAGAAAGAACGATTGGCCGCAGACTTTACTTCTTTGGTTCTTCGTTTTCGAACACAAGTTAGGCTTTGTGCTATGCGCTCTGAGATTCATCGGCTACCGAGCTATTTTAACCAAAACGCAAAATGTAAAAAAAAAACAAGGTCCCTTAACCTTGAAAAATGCTTTCCGCTACAGCGCGGGGAAAAAATATTCGCTACGAAAGAATTGTATCTTTTTAGATGGATTCATTCGCTACGTACCTTTTTTGTATGTTAGGTTGCTCGACATTTTGTTGTTAATTTACTTTTTTGTGTCTGTAGCGAATACAGGACTGTGGAAGCCGACTTTTCATCGCTGTTGTAGCGAATATATTCGCTACGAGCGCTTTTATTCGCTATATATTCGCAACAGAGATTTAGAGTGTATGTTTGCGAAAGCATGTGTATTCGGACGGAATCGACCATTTGCTAAATCCCCCAAGCGCCCCGGCCCGAAATCCAGGAATCATGGGAACGGTGTTCCTTCAGCTTGGAAAGAGAAATTTATTTACAAGTTGAGACAACGGTACACAAACAAACGAGGAAACTCAAGGCACAAAGAGGACGCACGCGAACGTAAATAACGACTAGAAATCGACCTCCCGGGAGCGATACAAATATGTACAGTGCTTATCTGGACACGGGCGGCAAAAAAGGATCACAGACACATAAAAAATAAATAACAAGTAGACTAGAACGGCTCCAGCCGCTACACTACGGAAAGGAGCGTGAAAACATAATTAATCAAGGCACCACCGAACTTGTAGCACCACTCTGCGGCCTGCAACGCCAATGAAGTCCGCATGCCACCTCCGGAGAAACTCCTCCTCCTTAAGGGCAAAAAGTGCGTCCTCGAGGTGGGAGAGGAGCAGTGTCCGTAGCCGTCGCAGCAACGGGAACATCAGACCGAGACGGCACTGGCGGCCCACAGCAATGTTCCTCTGTTGCCACAAGACGTAGCAGGTGGCGGCAAACACCAGACCCGCACTCCGGTGTCTAGCGTAGAAATGTCTGCTCAGTGGCAGCGCAAAGATGCAACTTACAAGAGTTCAAAAACTTTTATCTACAACGCACTCAAACACCGCGTGGGTGTTGGTTTCAACCTGCCCACAGTTGACACACGAATTGGAGTTAGCGACACCCCTTCGTGCTAGACGGGTAGGTAGACCGCCCCACCCAAGCTGCCAATGAAAGTCTGCAAGGCCGGGAGGGATGTCTGAGGGAAACCGCTGGCCCAGATTGCAGTCCGACTTTGAACCCGGAGTAGAAGGGGCACTTCTGGCTCGCAGAGGGCCTCACAAAGACGTGAGACAGGTACCTCACGGACGTCACAGACAGGCGTGGCCGTTTGTAACTGCTGGTAGACCTGAACTACCGTTGCGTAGAAAGACAAAGGGGACTCCGCCGTCGGGCACGAGTTCCCTAGCCCCCGAGGCACCAGGACGCGACGGTGGGTGCTGAGCCAGTACAGCGTCAGGCTCCGGCCGGGATAGACAGGGGCGTCTAGGATGTCCAGGACGTTCCGAAGGGCAAGTAAGTGGCTGTAGGTGACAAGGCAGGGAATGCTGAGGCCCCCATCAGAGCGCGACATTCGAAGGGCAGAGCGAGCGACTAGCTCAGGGAGCCCCACCCAGAGGAAGGCAAAAATCACGGAGGTTATGCGCCGGACGACAGACGGAGGGGGGGGGGGGGGGAGCGACCGGTGAGGCGTGCAACAGCCGGGCGCACAGCACCGACTTCGCGATATATAAGCTCTATCGTGCTGGGGCAGGGAGAAACGCGAAGCCACTGCGGCCTTGTGCACGGACGTCTGACCACTCTAAATGCGGTAGCGGATGTATCCGCTATTTATCCACCACTTTTTTGCAAATTTGTGGTGGATATATTTGTGACGAATATATCTGGGTCCGCTGGAAAT
>JABSTQ010008164.1:0-45316 GCA_013358835.2 Ixodes persulcatus | reverse complement strand
TCCGGCGTCCAAGGTCTTTTCCGTCCCGACTAAGGAGGGGGACGGTATCCTCCGGGCGTTCGTGCTTTTTTGGAGTAAACAAAACGATTAACCCGTGTGTGCGTTTGTGCGTGCTCATAAGCGGTGCCTGGACGTTGGGGAAGACCTTCTCGGTGTCACCTCGACCTAGAATCCAGGGAGCAAGGTCAAATCTCGAGCGTCCCTGAGGAAACGGCTGCCACTACAAGCCTTGAGGAACCGGAGGAGTAATTATCCTCTGTGTGTGTATGTGCGTGCTAGTGGGCGGAGCCTGACCATTTGGGGAACGACGTCCTGGCCTAGGGACGTAGGGAAAGGGGACCTTATAAAAAGAGCGGTTTTACGCGCTCTCTTCGTGTTCTCATGTTGTTCTCATGCCGAACGGCAGACTGTACATAGTATGTAAATAAACAGTTTGAGACGAGACACCCTGGCTCGCTACCAACTCTGCCCGATGTCCTGGGCGACGCCTGGCTCCAGCGGAGATCGACTACTTAGACAAGCCTCGAGTCTTTACAGCGGGCAAGCGGTATCCGAGTTGTCCAAGTATTATCACCAAGCACACCAGCGCCAAGCGCATCCAGATGCCTAGCCAAAGTACAATGGGTCGGCAGCTTCACACTATATGAAGATTCAAAGCCGAGGTCAGTGGGTATCCATCCAGGGCAAACGATGGGCGCGTCAGTATCCGTGCGCCCGCAGCGCGAACGTCGCCGCCGGGCGAGCGCCGACCGACAGTCCGACGAGAGGGAAGAAGTACCGAAACTCTCGGAGGCGCTGCCGACAACTGCAACAGACAAGGCGAGGCGCGCGCGGAGAACGCCCGCTCGCAGCGCCTGCGTAGCAGATGCGCCTGTCCCTAACACGTGACCTGCGAGAGACCGCTAAATTTCCCCGCCGACCCCCCCCCCCCCCCCCTCCTCCAGTCACTCCTGTGCGCGCCCGCTGGCTGGGAGCAGACCCTACTGGAACCAAGGGGAACGGATCGGATCCATTCATCACCGTGCGGTTCCAGTGCGTTGCGTCTCACTGGATCCTACTGGTTACACTCAGAACCGCGCGGTACCAGATTGGATTTGCGCGGATCTGAACTGTCCACAAGTTTAGAACCGCGTGGCTCCGAACTGGAACCGCTCCGATCTGACATTTTCGTGCGGGTAACGCGATCTGGTCACCCAGTGCACGAGCCACAGCGGTATAATGCTTCCGAATGCCGCACTGATAGTTTCTCTTTATTGTAAAGCTCTTGTCGGGTGCCTCTCTTAATGCGTTAGCATTAGAACGCTCGTTCTGACGAAAACCCAGCGGTGTCTGTCAGTTTGTCAGCGACGGTGAGAGATAGAGAAGGAGAGAGGAGGGTGACGCGTGCGACGTTCCTATTGGTCCGAAGCGCTGACGTCACACGCGTCACCTTCTCCCTTTCGCTCTCTTCCCGGCGTTGACAAACTGACAGACACCACCGAGTTTTCGTCAAGACGACCGTGTTAGTTAATGTCAACGGAACATCCCAGAGCTGGCGCGGAGCCAGAGAGGAGGAGTCGCCGTCATGAATTAATATAGCGTAACGTAAAGACTGGCCACTCTCACACACAAGCACATATGTGCTTAAGTGAGACGAATTTGGAAAGTGTATTGTGGACGGAAACTGATAGCATCTTCGACCAACGCGCACCGGAACTGCCCTGAAACCAGGACAGTGCACATCACTCCTCGGTCGTGCAGCGCGAAGTCGGTGCAACATCGAGGACAAACTGCGCCACGCCGGTGCACCGCGGTAACCGCCATCATGCATCACCTCGCGTTTTGTTCGTTTTTTCTTGCGTACGTCCACGGGCGGTGCCCGTCTGCTGTCCATTTCTCCCGGTTTTTTACTCGCGGATTTAGCGGTCACATACAAACTAACATCGTGGACGTGACTGTCGATGGGGTCACGAAGCGGGTGACAATTCCAAAGGTATATTTTGCCCACCATTGTTGCTCTAATAAAGAGTACCACCAGATAATAGCCGTAGCTCGGTGTCATAGAAACTAGTGATGGACCGAATCTGACGAACTTCAGATACGGCAAAGTTCGGCAAAGATTCGGCAAAAATTCGGAAAACGTCTGCGCACGCGCGAGAACGCGATGGGGCCAAGGATTGCAAATGGACGCCGTGCGTTCGTGCGGTTACCATCGTACAGTGTAGTACTACCAGTGGTTACGGCGAAGTACGGAGTAGGCGACGTGGTAACTGTGTGCTTGTCAGCCTTTGTGAGTGGTTCTCTTCAATATTCTCTGCCTCAAGAACAGTAGATCGACCAGAAATGGAAGCAAAAATGTCGCAGTCCACTGCGCAAGTGACGAATGATGCGGTAAATTCGGGATAACATGATTTTCATTTGATCTTTCCAGTGACGCAACGAGGTAGTTGCAACATTGACTGACAAGTACTTTAAAGCACTCCTCGCCAATCTAGCAATCCTGTTTTCGGCTCACAAGTCGTTTGTTACAGAACAAAATATTGCTTTCAATTAGCGTTATTTCGCTGTTTGCACCTTTCCACATAAAACTAAACACAAAACTATCATGCTTGACGTTGCACATACGACATTCCTAACTCTTCCCATCTTTCTGAACGTACGGTGTGTCCTAACATCGAAAACCGGTATTTTAAAAGTTTAAACGAGACGTTGCGAATATGGGACGCACACGTTCATGCACTGGCGTCAAGTGACTCAAATCGAAGAACGAGCATATTTACAATAATAGTGTTATCTCTTCTGGTGAAGGCTCAACGGCCGTTGCATTCATTTTCGCGCACGAAACGGTGAATCGCAGAGGAAATATAGAACGCAGTGTTACTGCCTTTTTCTTTTTTTTTTCCAATAACACACACTTGCGGGTTTGCGCTGCATGATGAGGCCTCAAAACTAAAACTCGCGTACCGTGACTGCGCCCACTACTGCCAAACCCCGTTGTCACACAGCTTCTGCACAAAGTCACTTTAAAATTACCAGTAACAATACAAAAAAGACACGGATACAATAATCTTGCAGAATATCACCTTATTTAGTAATAACTGCGTCAATATGCGTTTAATAAAACCTAGACACGTTTTTTTTTCGCACAATAAAACGATATCTCAAATTTTAGGTCTGGTAACAATGTATTTTTGCCGAATTTTTGCCGAATCTTTGGAAACGTTCGGCAAAAATTCGGCGCCGAATTTTCGATTCGGCAAAAGTTCGGCCCATCACTAATAGAAACACCTCATAACGCTTTCCATGAAGTTCACAACTTGCAGGCGCTCCTCGCCACCTCAGCAATCACCGCTAATTGCGACGATGGTAAGAAGCTCGTCGTCTTCGCTGTCAGAAGAGCTGAGGAATTCATCGAGTGCCGCTGCGAGGAGTGTTCGTTTTCGCAAGGTCGCCATCTCAACAGACTGCGCGTCTGCTATTCCCGCCATCTCCTCGATTTGCGCTCCTGGCCGCAATGCCTGATGGGACTGCACCCCGGCGCACCGTCGATTTTCTTGGTGCGCGTTGGGGCAACGAAAAGCCCCACCGGAGGGTGCGCTTCGTTGATCGAGGACGTGCGGTGCGCACCGGGGCACTTGATCAAAGAAGAGGGGGCGCACCTCGGTGCCCCGGTGCGCACCGGTGCGGATGTTTGAGGATGCTATGAAATAAACTATTCTAAGAGTACTTGATCATTCCACGTGAAACGTCCCAGACGTTGCGCTCGACAACCTCTGATTTCTTAAAAAAGCTTCATGGGCTTCGGCCACAATGTCCGTAGCCATACCCTAAAATAGTCTTAACGAAAAAAAATTTGTGATGAAGTGAGCGCGATTTTAATTTTTGAAAACAGCGTGAAACTAGGCATCACTCAATAATTTACGAAAAATAAGCTTTTTTATGAGACACCCAACAATATTTGTTTCTTAAATTTGCAAGGTTGTCGACTTACAATGTGGTGGGTTTGTGTAGTTTTGTTTAATTTAAATATTTTTTTAAATACATACTTTTATTCAAAAATAAACATGTTTGTCATTTTATTAAAAAAATATATAATTGCTCCAGGGACCTAATATAACTTTTTACTGGCTGCCCTCTAGGTATATAACCTATAAATATATTTTAAACCGCTCAATTAAACATCTTGCAGTAAAAAAAAATCGTGAAGTTCCCAAAAAGTGCGTTTTGACGCATAAACAGCCGTTTATTCCACCCTGAGGTGGTCCAAGTAAAAATACAAAATATGGTGGGTTTGGAAGAACGATTGATCGTCTTTCGATTCTGAAAGTTTAATCAGAGTAATTTTTGTTTAAAGCGAGAAAACAATTTTTGAAGTTGAACTCTCGCACCACTACCCGGCGTCGCTTCTTAACGCCTCTTCGCCGCACAGCACGCCACCTGCGACGATAGCCGAAGCGATTAGGTCCAAAGAAACAACGGAGTTTGCTGCCCGCTTCCCCTCGTCCCTCTTTTCTGGCTGTAAGGGAAGAAACGGCGGGTATCGTGTACTAATCGGAGGTGCCGCCAGTGCGTCGCCATAGCAGCCCCGTTGTGCCCTTTGTACCCGAGGGCGGCTCCTCACACTCCGAAACGCGATGCCTAATCGACGGGCGGCATCAGCTGACGTGGACGTCTGAAACACGATAATATCGCCGCGAAATCTAGCCGTCACGCATGCTGCGGTGAAAAGCGGAACTATGATCCGGTACGCGCTTAGTTGGAGCGCAGTGAAGGCTACAGGCGCGTGATCAAAGCTCTGAAACGCGCTGATTCAGTATGTTAACTCGGACGCTTGAAGCATCGTCACAAGCCAAGATTGCGCTTCTAGCATTATTTTCGGTCCATATTTTCTGTGCGGGAATCTTTACATGACCCATCGGAAATAATGAATAAACAAAGGCACGTGTCCGCACTATTGACACTGGGTATCGAGACTTAGTCCTTGCCTTTTGAGGAACCCGCTTCTGCGCTAGTAAGCTAAGAAAGGGCTGACAAGCGAGAAGTTGGCTTTTTAACGACCATTTGAGATCGGAAATCTGTCGAAGAAAGAACTTCATTTTTCGTCAAGTACGTTGTACGGTGGTGTAACGATGGATGAGGCTGGTCCCTCTGGAGAAAGAAGTCAATCTACGGTTCCTGTGGATGCTGATCAGGGTACGTAGGAAAGCTGGCTTTATTTTGTACAATACAATGATAGTTGTGTCGTGTTTACTCGTGTCTACCCTGTCACAGTATCTGTATAGTTGCGGCCGCTCAATTCATGGCTTTTTCAAACCAAATAGACTAGCTATTTTTTTTTAAAGCTGGCCGTTCGTCGTACATGTAGTATGTGTTACGTTAGACATGTATAAGCCCAAGCTGTAGGGAAGGATGCGTTGGCTTATATTAAATGTACATGGGTCGCCTTATACCTGTCACAAACCAATTAGCGTTATAAAAGTTCAAAGCCGAATGGCGTTTTGCGTACAAGGCTAGCTTCTGCACGAAAGGCGCATATGTGCCCGACTTGTCATTTATGCGCAGCACGCAGATATGGCTCACATAAATGAAGGAGCAGTCATGTTCCATTCAAATTTCTTTTTCATTGCAGAAGCCGAACTTCCTCCGTGCTCCCTTGGTGCAAGGGGTTGCCATGTGACCACACTGACCAAGACGCGGTCCCTCATCAACGCTCAAGACCTGACGCACACGGATCGGCGGCTCCTTTCGCTCCGTTCCGGGCGCCCACAAGGTGACATCCGTACAGTGTGTTCACATCATTATCAAGTATACCTTAAAAAGTACACATCACTGATTGCATCCAAGTGGTGTTCTAACCCTTTCTATGAACACGTCAAAAACCGCCGTGGATCAGCTGTCATTACAATAGCCTTGGCAGATGCGCACCCCAATTTAAACCTTATTCCTGGAAACTGACTTTGTCAAGCATGCCGGCGAAATTGTTTCGAATTGAAGAAGAGACCTACTTTTCAAGCACCACCACCACCTCTGGCTCCTGATGCCCCTTCTGAGCAAGATGACCCCGATGTAGCACTTGAGAGCGTCAACGAGGCCCTCGCAGCCGTTGGAGAGAGCCCTCTCCTCGAACAAGCCGCGAGACATACGCCCAAAAGAAGGTTAGAAAACTTAAAATCTCTGCCGAAAGAAGAATTTATACATCTTTGGGTGTACAGCAGAAACGAACTTCTCAGCCGAACCAGGATGAAGATTTTGTTTTGAGTGACTACGTGTCACTCATGCAAGATGTAAAAAACAATTTTGACCTGGAGAAAAATAGAGAGAAAAAATTACAACTTTTAACATTGGCCCAACCCTCTTGGTCTCGTGAAAAGATTATGAACTTCTTTGGAGCCTCGGAACGACAAGCACGTCAAGCCGTAAAGGTCAGGTCAAAATCAGGAATATTGGGCTCCGTGCCAAAAAAAAGAGGCCGCCCGGTCAGCGAAGAAGTCAAGGCCTCCATCATGGAGTTCTATCAGGACGACGCTGTCTCGTACTGCCTACCGGGAAAAAAGGACGTGCTACGTGGTCGCCAAAAGCGTCTGTTGTTGCTCAACTTGAAAGAAATGCACGAGGAATGGAAAAAAAGCTGCGATTTCAGGTGCGGCTTTTCAACATTCGCAAGTCTGCGGCCTTCACATTGTGTCCTAGCAGGGGGGAGCGGCACTCACACAGTTTGCGTGTGCATGCAACACCAAAATTTTAAGCTCATGCTTCATGCTACAGGATTAGACGAAAGCACCGAAGAACTTCTATCCACTACAGTATGTGATCTACACAATGGAGAGTGCATGCTTTACAGGTGTGCCATATGCCCAAGTACCGATTTTGCTGATACTTTGCTCCGCAGCATTCCACTTCTTAACCCGGAAGAAACGGATTACGTCCATGTGCAACAGTGGGTTAGCGGAGTGCGTTGCCAACTGGAAACCATTGTTCTGACACCAGACGAGTTCCGCGAAACATTCTTAGATATGCTGAAGGCACTGAAGGCTCACCACTTTGTGAGCAAACAACAGGCACGATACTTGCGGGAGCGCAGAGCAAACATAGGCAAACACGAGGCAATAGTACTCATGGACACCGCTGGAAATTATAGTTTCATCGTGCAGGACGCCCCGCAATCCTATCACTGGGTGAATACTCAGGCATCATTACACCCCGTTGTTATTTACTTTCGCAAACAAGAAGCCACCACCCAAGAGATTTCTATAAAATCATTCAGTTTTATTTCTGACTGCCTAGAACACGACACGGTGGCAGTTTCTGTATTTCAGAGTGAAGTAATTAATATATTGAAGCGAGACCTTCCGCAAATTAGAAAAATTCACTACTTTTCAGATGGTGCGTCCTCTCAGTACAAGAATAAAAAAAAACTTTGCAAACCTCTGTCAACACGAAAATGATTTCGGCATTTCCGCTGAATGGAATTTTTTCGCAACGTCCCACGGGAAGAGTGCTTGTGACGGAGTCGGGGGTACAGTGAAGCGTCTGGCAGCAAGGGCCAGTCTTCGAAGTCCCTTCAAGAACCAAATCATGACCCCCCAGCAGCTGTTTACCTGGGCTAAAAATAACATCGGGGGCATAACAATACTTTGGGTGCCGAAAGAAATGGTTGAAGAAAAACGAGCTCGACTCACTTCAAGATTTAGCTCAGCGGTCCCCGTCAAAGGGACAAGACGTTACCACCACTTTAAGCCTGCGTCACCATCTACGCTACGTGCTGGACTTACGTCCTATTCAGCAACGCAAGAATTTGTCATTTCAAAGCCGATTTGAACACAAACGACGCGTGAGCCTTCAACGGCGCGCATTCGTCAACACCACATCGCCTCGTCGTTTGAGATTGCCCGTTCACGGGCCTTTTGTGCTGCTGTTTACATCTGTCCTGACGTTAATAAGAGAGAGTGATCGCGTTGTGTATGTAGGAAACAGCTAGCTTACTAATGGATGCTCTGAACCGGCAGCGCTAAGCATCTCCTGACATCAAGACACAGGAAGATCACAGGAGGACATCGCCGCGTAAAACGGTCGAAATGGGAAAAGCCATAAAGCAACAAGAGTGAAAAACAGCCCCTTTTCACCAAGATGTACCCGACAACTCAAGGTCCTGCTCCCTACCTGCGTGGGCACACCGTTACACCGTCGCACGCTTCGCCGGGCTCGACGGTGCCGTGCTGTGCAGAGAAGAGGCACAAGAAACGACGCCAGGTTGCGACGTAAAAGCTCAACTTCAAAATGTTTTTTTTTCGTATTTAGAACAAAATAATTTTAATTAAACTTGCAAGAACAAAAGGCAATAAACTCTTCTGTAAAAGTCACCATGTTTCACATTTTTCTTTCGACCACCTCAAGGTAGAATTGACGGCTCTTTAAACGGCAGAACGAAATTTTGCACAAATTAAGTTGTTTTTTCTGCAAGATGTTTAGTTGTACGGCCCGAAACTTTTTTTTTTTTTTGTGCAGTATTTTCACAAGGTTGCCAATAAGAATTTTTAATCACCTACAGCAACGAGATAGTTTGTAACCAAACTATCAAAAAGGCTAAAATTCTCGTATATTACTTTTTTTTTTAATTGCTTCAACCGAATATCCATGATCCTTATTACACAACAATCAAAATACCATGTGGTTTTTAGAAAAAAATAGTCCACTGTTCTATAAAAATATCTTAAGTTTCATCAATTAATAAATGACTCCTAGTTTCACTCCTTTTTTACGAGTTCCAACCGCCATCACCCCATGAAATTTGTTTCTCGTCAAAAATATTTTAGAGAAGCACCACAAACAATATGGTGAAGAACCATTAATTTTATTTTAGGAATCGGAGGTCGCCGTGGGACCTTTGGCATGGCATGTAGAAGTCCACGTCAGCTGATGCCGCCCGTCGATTAGGCATCGCGTTTCGGAGTGTGAGGAGCCGCCCTCGGGTACACAAGGCACAACGGGCCTGCTATGGCGACGCACTGGCGGCACCTCCGATTAGTACACGATACCCGCCGTTTCTTCCCTTACAGCCAGAAAAGAGGGACGAGGGGAAGCGGGCAGCAAACTCCGTTGTTTCTTTGGACCTAATCGCTTCGGCTATCGTCGCAGGTGGCGTGCTGTGCGGCGAAGAGGCGTTAAGAAGCGACGCCGGGTAGTGGTGCGAGAGTTCAACTTCAAAAATTGTTTTCTCGCTTTAAACAAAAATACTCTGATTAAACTTTCAGAATCGAAAGACGATCAATCGTTCTTCCAAACCCACCATATTTTGTATTTTTACTTGGACCACCTCAGGGTGGAATAAACGGCTGTTTATGCGTCAAAACGCACGTTTTGGCAACTTCAGGATTTGTTTTTTTTACTGCAAGATGTTTAATTGAGCGGTTTAAAATATATTTATAGGTTATATACCTAGAGGGAAGCCAGTAAAAAGTTATATTAGGTCCCGGGAGCAAATATATATATTTTTAATAAAATGACAAAAATGCTTATTTTTGAATAAAATTATGTATTTAAAAAAAAAAAATATTTCAAATTAAACAAAACTGCACAAACCCAACCACATTGAAAGTCGACAACCGTGCAAATTTAAGAAAAAAATATTTTTGGGTGTTTCATAAAAAAGCTTATTTATCGTAAATTATTGAGTGATGCCTAGTTTCACGCTGTTTTCAAAAAGTAAAATCGCGCTCAGGTCATTACAAATTTTTTTTCGTCAAAACTATTTTAGGGTATGGCTACGGACATTGTGGCCGAAGCCCATAAATTTTTTTTTAGAAATCGGAGGTGGTCAAGCGCAACGTCTGGGACGTTTCACGTGGAATGACCCTACTCTATTCTGTTCTCATATTCCCTAGCGGCTCACTTGTCAGTCAGCGTACATAGCGGCTGTTGTGAAGTTGGTCTCGGCTTCCAGATTAGGCACTTCCGTTCACTACATGGCTAGAGACATAGAGAACTGGTATCTTAATGGGTGGATAACTATCATTGATTCCGTTCGTATTAGGCGGTAGCTTGCACCACCTAGCCTGCCGGAACTAACTAGAGTTTCTGAATTTAGGTAGCAATCGGTTGCTTAAATGCACGCGTAAATTGTAAATTCCAGAGCAGACCAAGCCCAATATCAAATAAAATTAAAAGCACTTAACTAACCATAAAAGAACAAGAGACAACTGAACAAGAAAATTGAGTCATGCACAAATATTTGTTATGACCACAAAGACAACCATAACACAAATAACTGCTGCAGTTGCCCTTAGAACTTTGTACTCCATTCCACCGTAAATACGAGGGGTGTTCATAAAGTTCGTATTATCGGCACAAAAACAATTATAAAGCGGAACAAAACAGGCATCACCATAAGTGCTCGTCCCTCTAGTTTCCGCACAGTGTACACATCGCATGCTATAGTAGCGCAGAACGCCGCTAGGGAGTCGAAACCAAAATGGCACCACCCGTCGGTGCCAAGCACACGCAGTGATTCATTTTTTTCCATTTGAGGGGAAGCAATACCAAGGATATTCATTAAATTCTGGGAGCGTTGTTCTGGCACAACGCCCAAGTTTATGAAACTATGGTTGAATGGCGTTGACGTTTCCAGTGTGGCCAAACAAGAGGAAAGCATTTCAAGGACGACGACCAACTGATTGCTGAAGTGGTGCGATTCCTGAACACTCAAAACGAGGAGTTCTAAAACAATGGCCTCCGGCATGTGGTCCATCGCTTGCGAAAGTGGATAACGCTTGGTGGCGAACATGTAGAGAAAGTACCAACTCCTACTAAAGTTTGATTGATTAATCTCTATTCCTTCGTGACAATGATACGAACTTTATGAACGCCCCTCGTAGAAACAAAGGAGGACTGGATAGAAGCACCGAAGGCGCTTCTATCCAGTCCTTCTTTGCTTCATTTAAGTTTTTATCCGTTTTTTATCTAGTCATGGAAAAACTAGCCCAAATGAACATTTTGTTGCAAAGGCGGAGCTACGAGAGCGAGCACGACCCTTCAAACGAACCTGTAATGCACGCACGCTCGTGAAGTGAAAGCGTTGTTCAAGATGACACGTTCGTGTTTGAAGCGACTGCTAGCTGGAATTTATGGGAAACAGAAAAGAGATTTTCTTCGACAAAGCTGACCTCAAGAGACGGTTTAAACACTCCTAACGCGGTTGCACTTTAACCTTCCCACGTTCGTAACAAAGACGGAACGTCGAGAAATCCACACCATGATACCAACAGCATGCCGCATCCGCCCCCCGTCACCTTCGCTACTGTTATGGCGGCTGTCAAGTCGTGCGTCTTGCCAAAGCCCCAGTCGCAGTCGTTGTAATTTTTGAAAACGTTCGAAGGTACTAATAGTTTGAGAGACATGCAAGTTAACGGAGAACAATTTCTTAATGGTACTAATATTACGAATGCACGAATAATTGGGCACCAATTCGCCAGCTAGTGGCTGTTGTAGATCCTAACAGCTTGGCCGAGATAGAGTTTTAGCGGCCACACTTTACGTATCATATATTACTTAATGGCGCCGCGGCACAGTGGAACGCGGGCGTGCTTAGTTGCCGCTTTGCCGACGCCGGAATTTCTCCGCTCTGGGTTTCCGTACTAGCGGTGCACGGGCTGTGATACTCGTATATGTGTGTGTGTGTAGAAAACGGTGAATGCGGTTCCCTCCACGAGTGATATGGATGCGATGATATAAGAATGGAAAGGGGTCACATAAAAATGGAAAGGGGGAAAACGAGGTAAGGAAGAACAATTGCTAGCGCTTTTCCATCCGATGAAACCTATTGATCGCCAAATATTTTCTGTCCTGTACATATACCCTCCGGGCAGTCAAGTTTGGTGTGACACGTTGCGCCATCTAGCTCAAAATATTTGCAACACTGAGAAGGCCCTTTCGCCAGCCTGCTTGCTCGTGGGGCTGTTCACGCATCAATTTGAAGGCGTTGATTCATCCATTCTTTGGTCTTTGATTCTTAACATTGCTATCGGATGTCGCAGAAGAGCAAACGCCGAAGCTGTAGGCACTGTTGCGTACCGGACTGTCGCAACCCTGGAAGCTTGGCAGACGTGAAGCTCCGCAGCTTTCCGTCGAAACCGCGAAAAATACAACGCCGTCGGAGATGAATAAATGCCATAAAGCGTGTAAAATAAGCATTCCGTTCACATTGCCTGACTTGAGATGCATTTCTAAATGCGCTATTTGACTCGATATTTGGAATTAATGCGCTCGAAGCCCGGCGTTGTCTTTGAATTCGATGCGATGACTCTAGAATCAGATCGGTCCTCTGACACTCTCACTGCTCTCTGCTCCACGGACACATCTTGTTCGAACGACGTTTTGTGGACGTTTGATCGTAGTTACCGAAAACCGAAGTGAGCGTTTTCTCCGCTTCCCCGATTGCAGAACGAACTGTCGTTTGCGCCTTTAGCATGATCGCGTAACTGCCCAAGATGGTTGCTCTATTTCGACCCGTGTCTATGCGGTCCTAACTTCATCCCTGCTGCGAAAAAAGTCTACCCAAGAAATAATTAAAAAAATGCACTTACCCCGCGAGAAAAGCTTATCCATGTGGCGTTTATTTCTGTTCTATGGAAAAGTGAACAGCATATTCAGTCGACGAGAAGGAGCATCAGCTTGCGCCGAACAACTGCGTACGACACCGTCTAAACTACAGCCAGCTTGAACGAAGAACACATTCCTCGGACTCCACAATCGTCTTTCACACGGCAACGAGGGGACTGGGAACAAGCTGATCACCAAAATGAGGTCAGCTATTCATGCGGGAAGAGTTCACTTGGAAAAAAAAAAAAAAAGGTGGGTAAGGATGAGAGGGAGGGGGGAAGGGGGGGGGGGGACGTTTTAGTTCCGCTTTTGCAGTGCGCTTTTGTAGAGGAGGGAAGCTCGACGAAGTCTTCGCTTTTGTTATCTTGAAACGCGCGCAAAGAACGTAAAAAAAAAAACTGTTTTTGTTTATTTGCTTTTACTAATATTTGGCCGTGATATTATGATGTTCAATTTTGTTCTGCTAGCTCCCGTTTTGGGTCGTCTCTACCTATCGAGGAAGGCACCTACGCGTACTAAAACTCCCTAATGCTAGAACGACACAACCACACACGGATGCACATTTATATATTTAACCTTTGATAGATTCTTAAAACAGTCGGTAGTGTAACGCGCGAAAACACAACGCTCGGAGTTGGTAATAACGCAATCTCGGAAGGGTATGCCGGCGGCGCTGCCGATTTTAGCCGTCTCAGTATTGCCTCATTTGGCCACGGTGGCGCTGATGACCAACCGACGGTGGCGCTCTCTAGAACACTGCCCAGAGCCTATAGTGCCTTACTTTGAAAAAGGGGAATGTGGTGTAATCGTACCTTGATAATCGTAGTAAAAGGTACGGACAGTTTATCTATAACCATGCGTCGCCTGAGCAACGCAACATGACTTGCACGTAGCGGGCGCATGCGTACCCTTGCTCTTGAGATAAGAGAACCGTGGTCGGTGGAACTGATACGAAAAAAAGGAATTGCCTGCTTGGCTGGGGCCAAGGAACGAACGTCTCGCTTCCATTCGTCCTACCTGAAACACGACAACGTGGTTACTTTTCTGAGCGTCATTGTAGGCAGGGCTTGCGGCGCGCTTTATGAGCGGAATTCTTAAATCATGGTAAAAAACGTGAAATCTGAATAAGTAATATTTCAAATACTAATACAATTTTGCAACTTGTTTTCTCTTCGCTGGCCTCTAATAGTCATTACCGTCATTTCCTCAATTACAACATGATTCGTAACGACAATATTTAAAGAAAGTTAATTAACAGATTTTAGTTTATTAGCCAACTTACCATGACGACTATTTCCTGAGCTAATTATCCGCCAAACTCGAAAAACACCTAGCGATGACGAAATTCAGCTAGCAGTTCGGACTCTTCTTTTTTTAAATTCTGATTTCATTAAATTTCATTACCCGGTATATAACTTACTATATTTAATTCACGTACCATTGCATCTTTCGAACTCCACGGGGTGGTCTTTCGATAGCTTACGAACTCGTATAGTTCCAATTACCTGCTTCTCTCGGATCAATGTGTTATTTTCGGCAGTATTTCAGAAATAATTCTGATAAAAACTGGGAAGGGAGGAAACTTCACCAAAGCCAGTACTGCGTGATCATAATTTGTCTTGACACCTATAGGTACAGAAAGCTGAAAAGGGCGAAGGGTGGACGAAATGTTTTTTGCTTTGTGCTCTCTTCTTTTTCTTAATCCCGCAATCTTATTAGCTGCGCCGCAAAAACAAGATACTGGAAACTCGTCAAGCCCTGCGTTTCTTTAAAACTAGCAAAACGTATCTGATGAGGTACTGACCCGTATCATCCTACTGCGCATGCTCCTAGAATTCCGTTCGCTACTCCAGTGAAACTTATTCCGACCTGTTTTTGTTGTTTAGGATTTCATCCGCCAGTCGCTCTAATAAACAGCTGCACGTGTTTTGTCAGCTGTACTACCGCGTACAAAAGAAATGCGACAAGCGGAGTGCGTGGCCTTCGATACGGGCTACGCAACCTAAGGTCAACAAGGGAATGGTAAAACTGCGGGGCGGAAAGGAAGCTGTGAGGGTGTCGCCTGCCCTGAGGTGCACACTTTCGTAGCCCTCTTCACTCCACAGTTTTATCAGTTCCTACCACCTAGTGGCCAGTAGGTGGGGC
Organism: Ixodes persulcatus; assembly: GCA_013358835.2. Classification (NCBI taxonomy): domain Eukaryota; kingdom Metazoa; phylum Arthropoda; class Arachnida; order Ixodida; family Ixodidae; genus Ixodes; species Ixodes persulcatus. Next base: position 30,598 of record JABSTQ010008164.1, on the reverse strand, counting down.
AGCATGTATCAAAAGCCACGAGCTCCGCTGTTCGCATTTCACTCATAGTTGATAGTTGCTTCCACTTATGATCTTCCAGTTTATCGCGCATTAAGTTTCGTACGATCTAACACGTATTATTCGACGAAAATTGCATATGTTACGTTGTTTTGCATGTGTTTTGCATGTAAAGAACATTCATCGTTATTTTAAATCTTTATTTTAAAGGTTTGCAGCGGTTCGAATAAAAATGTTCGATATATGTTTATGAACTTTCTCCGGAAGGAGGGGAAAAATTGTGTCACCCAATTAAGAGGCGTCATCTTTATACAATATATTCACCAAGTTTATTGAAAGGGGTTCGTAGAATATTTAGTGAAACAGCGAACTCAGCTGTACACACATATTCCCCTTAGGTTGACCATGAGAACAGGATATTCTAAAGCGTATAAATTGGAACATGGTCTACTTGCGCTGAAGGTACCCAGGTAGCACCAAACATTGTAGTAACGTTATTTTATTGTTGCGTATGTTTAAACAACGTTATGTGTTATACCTGAACATTAATGTAACGTTCAAGTTAAACATATTATGTTTTAGTTGTGTTTGAAACATCAGTATAACGTTCCAGTAAAACATATAATGTTATATGTTGTGTATATAACGTTAATGTAACATCACGTATGTAACTGTCAAATAACGTTAAAAATAGAACATTCAAATAATGTTTTTGTAACAATTATTACTAACGTCATTTCTTCGTTAATAATGAAACATTAATGTAACGTCACATATGTAACTGTCAAATAACGTTAAAAATAGAACATTCAGATAATGATTTTGGAACATTTTTTACTAACGTTATTTCTGTGTTAATAATAAAACGTTAATGCAACTTTATTTGTAGAACAATAAAATAATGTTAAAAATAAAACATTCAAATATTGATTTTGTAACAATTATTCTAACGTCATTTCTGTGTTAATAATAAAACGTTAATGTAACGTCACATATGTAACTGTCAAATAACGTTAAAAATAGAACGTTCAGATAATGATTTTGGAACATTTTTTACTAACGTTATTTCTGTGTTAATAATAAAACGTTAATGCAACTTTATTTGTAGAGCAATAAAATAATGTTAAAAATAAAACATTCAAATAATGATTTTTGAACATTTATTTCAAACGTTACATCCGTGTTAATAATGAAGCATTAATGCAACTTTAATAGTAAAACAATAAAATAAGATTAAAAATATAACACTCTGGCAATGCTGTTTGCCGATTCCTTTACTTTTTTTTTGCCCGATTTTTTAAAGGTTTTTTTTTTTGGAAGGTACTTTACTTTGTGGGCAACCTAGAGATCCCAAGCGGTTGGCCCAGGTTGCCCCTACGACGATCATGAGTGGTCATCTTGACCACGAGGGGGCCAAGGGCAACTGGCCACGCGAGCGGCGCTCCGCCGCTGATAAAGGGCCGTCGCAGCGTATGCGCGGGGGCGGTTGGGATCGCGCCGCAGGCGATAGCGGTCATTAAATGTTTACGTGTTGTTGAACCGATGTGCTCTGTCATTCCTCGAGACGGGTAGCAGCAAGGGAAATCCCACAACTTAAAGCCCCTCTATCCTGGGAAAAGTGGCGCCATTTATTATTGTGGAAATGCTCGAGACAGAGACACGTGCCGCGCACGACTTCTGGGAAGAACATGGCGTCTGAAATCTTGCTCAATGCTGCGCTACGCCGCCACGATCTTCCCAGGGGCTGTACGTTGCATGTGCCTCGTGCATGGACGCACCTTACGCTACTTTTAGAACACGAAGGGGCTTTAACTCTACCTGCCCGGTGATAGTTGCAGAGAGGTAAAGGGAGAAGATTAAATACGAAAAAAAAAAGAAAAGAAAAAAATCTTTTTCTCAATTAATTTATTTAAGGCTAGGTGACGCAAGCTACCACCCGATATAAAGGGAACAGTCAATATCCATCCATCCATCCGCGTTCCCGCCCAACGAGGTTGTTCCCGCCACTGCCGCCGCTGGTTTCGCCGGTTCGATTCTCTTCGACCAAAACTGGTTTTCACTTTGAGTACGTCTGCTTTCGGTTAAGCTACGTTCATACGTTCAGCAGCGTCCACAGTAGTAACTGCTAGCTCATAAAGCGGACAACCGAACAGCTCCTGGACGGCGGGACTCGAGAACCATAAGTAACCACCTTGTTGATAACCACTTTGTTCACGTGCTTATTTTTTGAAAACAATCTGCCTTAAGCTGGTATCCTGTCGTTTTCTTTGTTTCAAAAGTAACAAGAGGGGAGAAAATGAAGAGACTCAGGAAACCATTGCATCGTCTGTGCAACCGGGAGAAAAGAAGAAGAGTTGCCGAGAGCGTGCACGACCATCTTGCGGACATTTTTCCGAACTCGGCTTCAGTGGCGGCGGATAGGCATTTGATGCTCGACAGAGCAGACGACAGCGACAACGGAGCGAAAGAGGTTTTAGACACAGTGCTACCCTTCGGTTTCAGTGAACTTTGCGTCGACACAGATTCAGAGTCGGGTGGTACTGAAACCCGGTCGTCCAGCTCGACTGATAGTCCCTCGAGCTTGGCAAGCGAGCTAGCGACATGGGCGCATGACACCAAAGTCTGTGCATCTCATCTCAGAAAACTTCTAAAAATCTTAAAGAAACACCACCCCGAGCTGCCTTGTGACGCAAGAACCCTAATGGCGACACCGAGGTCCTGTGATGTGAAAAAGATGGGGTCATCCGGTCTATATCACTACTATGGGATTGAGCCGGCCCTAAGAGAAATGATGTGCTCAGGCAGGATCACTGGGAATACCATTTCACTGCTCTTCAACATAGATGGTCTGCCCATATCAAAAAGCTCAAGTAAGCAGTTTTGGCCTATTGTGGCATCTGTAGCTGAATGCTGCAGTCCTGAACCATTTGTGATAGCTCTATTCGAGGGAGTCAAGAAGCCAGAAAGCCTAGATGACTATCTAGCAGACCTCATTTTGGAGATGAGCACCTTACTGAGAGAGGGCATTACTGAGGGTAGTCAAAAGTGTGCAGTACATGTGCATGCATTTATTTGCGATGCACCAGCAAGGGCGTTCTTGAAGTGCATCAAAGGCCACGGAGGATACTTCAGCTGTGAAAACTGCACTCAAGAGGGAGCTTTCTCCGAAAGCTGCAGGAAAGTAATCTTTCCAGATGTCAGCACACCCTTGCGAACTGACGAGGCATTCCTGAATCAAGATCAAGAAGAGCATCACCATGGGCAGTCTCCTTTAGTCAAGCTAAAGATAGGCATGGTGAGCCAATTTCCGCTGGACTATATGCATTTAGTGTGCTTAGGGACCATGCGGAAGCTTCTCCTCCATTACTGGATGCGAGGACGACCTCATAGATCCAAGCTTCCACAACGTACGCAAACTGACATCTCAACAATGCTCGTAATACTGCGGAAGCACACCCCCCAGGAGATGGCTCGGAAGCCCCGAGGTCTCGACGAACTGGAGAGATGGAAGGCCACTGAGCTACGAAACTTCCACTTATACTTTGGTCCATTTGTTCTAAAAAATCAGATGGAGAAGCGCTACTACGAACACTTCCTCAAACTTTGCATCGCAGTCTCGATTCTAGCAAGCCCAAGACTTTGCCAAGTGGAGCTGGCGCTTGCAGAAACGCTGCTCAGAGAGTTTGTCCGTGATGTCGAAGATCTCTATGGTGAGGGTGTCTATGTTTATAATGTACACTCTTTGGTGCACCTTCCTGCAGATGTGCAGAAGTCTGGGCACCTTGACTCTTTCTCTGCATTCCGGTTCGAAAACCTTTTGGGTCAACTAAAGCGAGAGTTGAAGTCGCCCAACCTCCCACTGCAGCAGGTTGTGAAACGTCTGTATGAACGCACTCAGTCTGGCAAGTCCTTTAGAGCACCATCAAAGCAGCAGGAACCGCTACAGAACCCTCATGATTCAGGACCCACGCCTCCAGAGTTCAAAGGAAAACAATTTCGCAAACTGGTCCTTCCCAGCATGGTTGTGGAAATCAACACACGTGATTCATGCCTTCTAATGGAAGATGGGAAAGTGGTTGTGGCAAGAAATGTTTTGTCGGATGGAGGAGAGGTCAAGATTTGTGGACAGTTCTTCAAGCAACTGGCAAACTTCCATACTAGCATTGCTCACATAGATCGACTGTGTATTTACAGAGCCTCTCGACTGTCATCTGCAAATGCTTTGTGGAATGTGAAGCAGATTAAGTCAAAGTGTTGCTGCTTTCCCTGTGGAAGTAGTTTTGTGGTTACTCCACTCTTGCATACTGGATAGCTGACGTAAGGTATGAAAACCCACACTAGGGAGTCCTTGCAAACATTTTCAATATTTAAATGGTGTGAATAAACATAAAACATCTGTTCCAAGTAATGTGGAGTATATGATATCTGCTATATGCCAACTTCTAAATAGTGCCCAGGAACTTTTTTGTGGCAGGAATGTTGAGATGAATAAGTTTGTACCAACCTGAAAATCCTTGAATTGTCAGGGAATTTTGGATTATCTGGAAAAGTCTTCGACTATAGCAATGACAAGTGCAAGTAACGGACCTGTATGCAATGAAGCCGACGGTCACGAGATGCTGAATGGTATTGCTTGAAATGTGCCTAGGCAGTTGAAGCCACCACTTGATTAAACGGGAAGTGTCGCATGTAATGGCATTTAGCAAGCATGACGAGCATAGTGACTATTGGCTCGTCGGAGCAATCGCTGCTCCGGGGAGTACCTGTTCGGTAGAAGGACCGGCCAGGGAATTTTATCAAGGGCCGGGGAAAACATGGAAAAGTCGGTGAATATCAAGGAATTTTGGTGGATAAGGAGTGATGGTAACAGTACAATTATGGACATCACATGTGAAATTCGAAAAAAAAAACGCTGAGAAGCACGAGCAGTTCTATGCTGTAAAAGGTCACAGTGTCTGTAGAATTACTGAAGTGATAATGGGATTTTCAATTAGAATGTGGTTGGACTTTACTGTTTACTCGTATATGAGGAATGCTTTAGTTTTCCCAAATCTTATTTACGCATTTGTGTATACTATACTCAACTTTATTTTTGCGTGCTCACAATTTCACGAATTTCGTCAAGCACCATTTTCAGGAATATTTTGCAAGATGCGACGGGGTGCCTGGAATGGCATTCTATATACTGTAAATTACTTCATTTTTGTGGGCACGAAATTTTGCAAATTGTCAAATTCAGGGTTATTTCGCGGGAACCACATTTTGCGATTGGGTGTGATGACAGTATATTCGTACCTATGGTGTAACCTATTCCCAAAATCGATTTCTTGCAATGGAGCCCAATCGCGGAATTTGCGAAAATTAAGTCGTTTACAGTATTCATTTATCAGGGGTGAGTTATTCACCGAAGATTAACTTTTTGAGATTTTCATCAAATTTATAAATCAGCAAATACAAGGTCCCTGTGAAAATTAAGTCATAATATCTTATTCTACAAAAAAGCAGGTATGCTCCTCACTAATGGTCTTAATTTTAATTTTTAGGTGATGTTCTCAGTGGCCCACTTCATGGTGTCTGACGACATATCCGTAATCGCATCAGACTGGGTTCAGGATGGGAAGTCTTTCTGGCCCCCTTTCAAGAGCTCAACAAAAGTTACCGCTGCAATAAAAAGCCAAATGAAGCCTGACCACGACTGGGAACAATTCACCTGCAGGATGTTGTCATCCACAGGTAAGCTGCTCTGAGGTTCATGCTGTTGTCTTTTTTGATTCAACAGTACATGTTAATTTAGGAGGTTCACATTCCTAACCAAAATGGGTACCCCAGCGATGGACTGAAGACTAGTTTAGACCACCTGGGAATCTTTTGACATGTTTCCCAATTCTGAGTGCCTTTCTCCAGTCGAAATTATAGTCTGCAATCTTTCATAACATAGAAGTTTTCTGTTGGTTGTTGATTAGTATCTAAGGTGCTTGTGATTCTACTTTTGATTATCGTGGCATCAACACTGCAGCGATACAGTAGACATTTGGAACATAAATAGAGTTTCGTATTTTTGGTATTTATTTTCAAATTTCAGGGTGATTTTTTGGTGTTTATTTTGTCTCCCGAATTCTACGTTTTTCTGTGCTTTTTTATGTCGACTAGAAATCAGGGTCAATTGGGCGTAATGTCATAAAATCGAATGCAAGTCAGTGCCGTTCCTAGCCAGCACGACGTTATCTGTGCTATTGATGAATAAATAGCGCACATGGAAACAATTCCCGGAGAAAGAAGCAGCCTCGTGCACACGTTGAGTATGGTAGGCGTCCGGGTTAAACGCAAAGTTGTTTCTGCTGTGAAACTGGGATTTTTGTCCCTCGAGGCTAGCCTCAATTTGGGGTTTTTCGGTTTTTACTGAAAACCCCCAAATTGGGGCTAGCCTCGAGGGTTATTTTTGGTGTTTATATTGGGGGTTATTTTTTTGGTGTTTATCCGTATATACCAAAAACACGGAACTCACTATAACAATACAACAGCATATGCTTGGCTACATGACATCTAATTAAATGTATGGCTATGTACTGATAATGCTCCACCTCTTCCAGACAGTTATGAAGTTGCCCGTAAGAGAGCAATAAGGGCTGAAGAGAGATCTGTCGTCACATCAGAACCCGAGGCAAATGTAAAACGTACCCGGCGACCTCCAAGGCCGCTGGATGACTATTTGACAGAAAGCAGCAGTGACGAAGACCAAACGATCGAAGAACCAACTCCGAGTGATCACATGGAATTTCTTGATAAGCCCCCACAGGCGCCTCTCCCAAGAAACAGTGGATCCCAGTCTATCGGAGTCCGAGAGAAAGTCTGTGGACAAGTATACATGCTGATGTAGATGCATGTTCCATTGTGCTCTAAATGCTGACCTTTTTGCTTGAAACCATATTCCCAAAAATAAACTGCATGCTTTCATCCAGCTTTACCGGATCAAACCAAAAACGCTAAACCGTAATGTCAGTGACAGGCTAATTGAACATAGAGCGAAGAAAACAAAGGATCGGTAGAACAAAGCAAACAATGCTGGAGGGAAGAAGAGGCTTTCTCCTCCTCTCCAGCAATATCTGCTTTCTTTCCATCCTTTCTTTCTTTTTCTCTGTATTACCCTTCATTGGCTACCGTATAGTCTATGCTGCAGTTCTCTTGCAATATGTCGGCTTCCACTATGGGGCTTCAGGGCATTCTTTCAAGTCCCTCTTGATGGGCCTTTTTTTGCGAATGTTTAGGCCATATATCATATACCAGCTGCCTAGTGATTGTTTTGATAACTCACGACACGGCCGGACTGGATTTCCACCTTTCGTACGGCCTTCTCTATCACAGAAGAAAGAATGCTTGCTGTTTTGCATGGGGAGCTGCAATCTTATGCCCTTCTACAGTTCCACCTGTGCAGGCTCACAAGCTGTATGTTTCTACTCGTGACATCACAATCTTGAGAGTGTCCTTCTGAGTAAGCATCCAGAAGATCACAGTGACCTGTCAGTGCGTTGAGAGCATTCCTTATCAGTATAAGCATCTTTGGCATTGCACATGCACTTTTCTTTGCATATATTCACAAATCTCTAAAACTAAATCAATCTTCGTGCCTTTTTATTCACAACAATATTATTTTGCAATGCTGCCTAAGCCATCGCTGACCCGCTCGCTCGGGCTGGTGGGATATTATATTCAAGGGGCCAAACAGGCCACCTTTACGTTAATTTCTCAGGATACTGTGACTTTACGTTTGTCTCGGAGTTTGAGATTGTGACTACTGGTTACCTGTAGCGAACTACAAGTTTGATTGTGCATATTAAAGCATGGTTGAAGCTTGTAGTTACCAACTGTTCAACAAAACACGGTCCAATTTGAGGAGCAGGCATTGTACTTATTTCCGTCGATGAAATACTACTAACCACGTCACCGCGCTGCGGCGCTTCCACACCATTCATCCTGCGACTCCAGAGGTACTCGTAGGTGGTTTTATGCCACATTGCATAGGCCGTAAGAGAGAAAGCGTACCCAGTCCGGCCATGCCCATGATTAATGCTACAATGTGACTGCATCTGACAGCAAAAGGAAATATTGCATGCTGCAACTAGAAATGGTAAGTCATCATGAATTAAGAGTGCTACGGACTGCTGATTGCGCTGCGCAAGCATGCCACATCGCATGGCGGACATCCGTCTGTTACTGCGGCACATGCCCAAGCAACTCAAGAAAGACCCATTGCTAGTATGATGCTATTGCTTGCAGTATTGCTGTCGCACTAATATATCACTGAAAGAAAAATTTGCTGGCACTTTAGCAACAGTAATGAAATTTTACACATGAAATATAACTGATAAAAGTACAGGCATCAGTGTGGCTGGCCTGCTTACTGCCTTGTTTGTATTGTTTACAACAGCAGGGATAAATGAGAACTAAGTGCATGGGCTAATAAAAACAAAAGTAGACCTTTCTAAATATTTGGGTTTTTTCTTATATGATTATTTTGCTTGAGTGAAATGAATCATATTTATACTCAGTCATTGGATTGAGCATAGATAAAAATAAAAAAAAAGATGAGATGATACACATTAGTGCAGCACATTTCCAGCGTAACAGCTCATCCTTAAAATAGCTGAAACTTTGCTTGTGGGCCATGGTCTTTCAGATGGCAACGTGCTGTGTAAAACTGGAAGAGCAGAAACCACAGCTCCTTCAAACTGCACTCCTCAACCTTGCAAAAATGGTAAGGAATTTTTGTCTGTTCAGGAACATAAAAGGCAGCTTGGTGAAATGTGATGATCCTGAAACACAGAGAGGGGAAGAGGTGAGGGAGACATTTGTTTTAAACAGGACACCCACAATTTGACCTCAAAACAGATGTTGCTCTTTTATGTTCCTGCCTTCTCTCATCTCAGAGGCCATTATTGTTTTTTTATCTATAAAACAGTTAATGTAAATATTCTACATATTGATGATCTTCTCATTAGCATTTTTTTAAAAGGGGCACAAAAGAGGTTTCTTGTGTCGCCTGTATGATAACTCATTCTCTGGGCTCTAGGCATACTAAGAATTCACAGACTACAGTCGTGTGCCGTCTCTTTCTCTACTAAAATGTGTTTGACGCTTGCAACGCACTTTTTTTCTGAGTGGAAAAGTCTGCTCATATAATTCACCCGAGGTGCCGGCTGGGTAATAAAAAGGTGCTCGTCAGCCAATTGCCATCTGCTCTCAGAGAGAGCTGCCGATGCCGCGTCGGCTTTTTAGGAAAGGTGGGTTGCGATTGGTTGACGAGCACCTTTCGTCGCCCCGCCGGCATGTAGGCTGAATGACATGAGCAATAAAATTAGGTTCTGTCCGTTTTTAGTATCGAGGAACCATTTTGTTGCCAATAATAAACTGTATTGGTTGTCATCATTGCTATGAAAATTCTCATTCTCATTCTCGGCAATGCTCTAATCTGGTGCACTTTTTTTTCATTAGTCTTGCTTACAGTTCTCAAGAAACTCGAACATATTAAGGTACAGCTGACAAGCAAGGCTCTGACCTTGAGTAGAATAGAGAGAAAGGTGAATGGTGATGCTCCTGCTGCCATGACTGAACCGGTCCGGCCACAAGACATGCCAGTCTACCCGGTGGGGACAGATGAGGAGCTTGCCCTCTTGGAGGCCAGTTTGAAAAATGAGGCCATTTTTGCAATGCTTGTAAGTTCAACTGTTGTACACTATGGTTTTATAGCTCATGTGTGTGATAATACAATCCACATTATTACATCTTTTAAATTAAAAAAAGCAAAAACAGAAGCTTTGATATGTTTGTAACATATGGATAATTTCTCATATCCAGGTGAGGAACTTGGGCCAAATGGGAGGAGGAAATGTAGCCCTCGCAACAAAGGCAGTTTTTAAGAAGCTTGTGAATGACGAGGTTGCGATCTTGTACAACTGGACTGGGCGAAAAGGGAAGAAAAAAGCTAGGAAACTGAACATCAATCCTCTCATTTTTGGTAAGGGCATAAGAGCATTTGTATTTCTTAGCTTGCATTCTCTGAAGCCCCATGCAGTTCCTATGACAACTATACACATTGATTCCAGCTGCTGTGCGTGTTAACTTCAGCAGTGCCACTGATGACGAGATGGGCCATGCCATTGGCGAATGGCTACGTTTTGCTGATGTACGACTCACAAATGTCAAGGTAAGCCACAACCTTATTAACACAAAATGTGTTTTATCAGCCAAATTTTATTGAAAAATCTAACTCCTGACCATCATGTTTGTTACACATGGTCACATGACCACAGAGAGTCACATCTACTTGCTCGTGAAATAAAACACGAGCACAATTAGGCCTCCATAGACATTTGGATTATAGAAAGAAATACCAGATGCCATTGAGTGGGATTGAGTCTAGATCCTTATGTTCCGAAAATTAGCACTGAGGTGTGCAAATTTCAGGTACGAGCCCTTAGAACAGAGGCGAGCAAACTTTTCAGGCCTGCAACCTCCAACAGTCACGAATGCCGTACGGCAACCCCGTTAACCCCCACCCCCTCCTCGGCACACTGAATGGTGAGCACAGGTCACTCTCTTTGGCGTACTTTTAATGCAGTAGCATTAATACCCACACTACATGGAAAACGTGATAGGTTTCATCCGTCACCAAAACAGTAGAAAGACCGAGCGGTGGCGGGGCAAGTGCTGATTGTTGGGCTAGTTGGTATGGTACTTGAGAAGACATGATGCGCTTTAAGACAAGGACGTAGGAAGAACTCATCAGTTCATCAGTTGAAAGTTAGCGCTCTGTGGTGTCAGTTCTTCCTACGTCCTTATCTTAAAGCGCATCATGTCTTCTCGGTGGCGGGGCGCGAGATATTGGGGCGAGTCTGAACTTGCAGGTGTGTGGAACGCGTTTGCCTTCGTTTGGAATTAGGAAATGCATTAGCATGATCCCTCAGAAACTCCACACACGACCCCCTTTGGGAAACAATAATGCCCCCGTAACCAAGCCAAGCGAATCCCGCGACCTCCAGGGATCGCCTCGCGACCCCACCTTTGCACACTTCTGCCATAGAAGATAGTTCTGCGACCCCTCTCATCATCTTTCCTATGCTCAATAATGAACGCAGTTTTGTCTGGTTTGCACACTAAAAAGGACAACTTATACCGAACATGCTTCCAGGAAAACAAAATGCACAACGTCATCGGTGCAACGATGTGCCCAACACTTTCCTTGCGATTTTGGAAATTTTTCGTGAAATTTTGGCAAATGTTAGTGAGAGGCCTGGTCCCACATGGAGACACGACTGTTTGTTTGTTTTGACTTTTACAAAAGCTGGAAACGTCAGTCCGCACAGGTATGCACAATGACAAGGAGGGTAGGAGAACTTTTCAAGAACCTTGTTTGACAACAGGTGCAACTCTCACTGCTTTTTCAACAAAAATGTTAGCAATTAGTCGACAACTGCCCACATTATATCTCCGTCGTATTGAGTAGCACACCTGCAAATCTTTGACAAAGGGCTGAATATTGAACTAAGCGGATTAAGTTCAGGGAGGCAGCTATGCTTCCTTTATAGCACCTTGTTGGCAAGTTTAGGTGTTTTGCATTTAGTATTGTGTTGTTTTATTTGCAGGCAAAGAAGTCCTAAGCAGGAAGTGCTGGAGAATCTCAGCTCTGGGAAGATGAGATTTGGTGTTTACTTTTATCTTATCCTGTAAAAGCACATTATTTTTAATTCATTAGTATTTTCCACCTGCTCAGTATGGCAATAATGTTTTTGTTATATATTGTGTTCATCTAGTCATCGGTTGTGGACATTTGTTTTAAAGCCTTTTCTTAATCATTTGTCACAGACAGGTTTTTAAGCTTTTTATGGCTCTATTTTTTACCTTTGCAACTCAAACATTTATAGCTGCTTGGCAAGAGAATGCGGAGAGCTCAAACTTCTTTGAAACGCCCTTGCGGTTGGAGTATGATGCGAAATTTTGAGAACATTTAATAAAAGGATAATAAAGAGAAACAATTTTTATATGAACCGAGTTTACTGCAAAACTGTAAGATGATATTTTAGTTCTTATGGCATTAATTTGAATGAGGAAGTTCGGGAGCAGGAAAGATATAATCATGCTTTCTTTCATGATGGCAAGCTTTTTCCACCAAAATAAGTGCTACATGCATTCCCGGTGCTATTTTTTATGTACCGCAGATCAGGCTTAAGATAGACATCAGCTCATAGAAAAATTTAGTTTTTCTTTATTATCTTTCTATTCATGCAATGCCGTATACTCAAACTTTTGCACCCTACTCCAAATGCCAAGGTTACATTCCACCAGTGTTTGAGCCCGCTGTGATGTCTAGTTTATTTTTGCGGTAGAGAAACACTGTAGAATTTTCTCGCGCCTTTCTTTAATTATGTGAGCTTCATGAACCTAATTTACGGGCCTTGAAGCTTTTTTGAAAGTGACTTTTTTTTTCTCATAATTGTTCACTCTTACTTATTTATTTATTTATGTTTTTGTTCAGAAGAGAAATAATTTTAACTGCATAGTCAAACAATATTGTTGCTGCTCATATACACTTCCATAGGGTTCAAATTTGGAGAGTCAATAAATGTATCCATAAACATGTACCAAACTGTTTACTTTTCACAATTAATCACCTGTATGGATGCTTGTTTGTGCTGTGCTAAATCTGGTGACAGTCATACCCCATACTTTTTGCCAAGGGAACACTTTTTTCTTCCCTTGGTAGTGTGGCATTGTGGCTAAGCTGACTAAATTAATTTCTATGATTATTCCTCTCCAGGAAAGTGAGGCGCACACAGCTGTTTATATTCTGAACAGGTGTCTTTTTATATTTATGCTTGCAGCTGTTGTCACAAAGGAGCTTTGTGATGGTTTAGCGTTCAATATTTGAAATTATTATGCCTCTCACAAACACTTTCTGTTCAATTACTGGGACAACCAGTATACGGCCAAGCAGATTTGACAGGTTTGGGAGAATGATAAACATAGATCAACTTTTTTTTGCTTGTTTATCATTCTATGCTTAGATCTCACTTGAAACTTTGGATCAAGAGTGCAAAGATATTACAATAATCATAAATTAAAAGGCCACTTGGAGTAGAATCCTTTTCTGACGTATATGAACAGACGTGGAAAGATTCAACGAAGCCACAGGAGTCTGCGGCCTCGAGATACTCGCGCACTTCGTGACGGCAGCGATAAGAACTAGTATCGATAGCTGCCGCAGCTAGCTGTGAAATTAGCTGCTGTCAGCATCCGGTTATATGACCTGCACTGCCGCCCTGCTACCATACTAACGATCAATCGTTTAGGGCGGCACTCTCTACACTGCGTCTCGATAAGGCTGGTTATCTGTATCGAATAAGCTGATTGTGTATACTTGGAATTACGGGACGCAACAGAGTGTCTGTCCTTTTTGTTTTTTCTACAGTTCCAATGAAGCACAATAAGCTTCTTTGATTCAAATCACGACAACTAGATTGAACCAAAAGCATGCATCGTTGCAAATAAAGTTCTCGAAAAGAGCATTGTCTGTTCAGCTGACTATACATTGCAATATCAATGTACAGTGCGCCACGTTAGGCAAATGACTGCCAGTACGGCAGCAGGGCAGGTCATATAACTGGATGTTGGTAGTCGCTAATCTCGCAATCTGCCAGTACTTGGAGGGGGTAGTTCCCTACGCCACCGGCGTGACGCACACACATAGTCCGAGGCCACACGCTTCTGTGGTTTTGTTGGCTTTTCTCACGGCTGTACCAGCAAAACGCGCAGCTAGCTTGGTTAGTGTTCGCGAAAAAAATGAAAAAATGCAATTGCTTTCATGGAACAATGTTCGGAGGGACTGTTCAGAGCCATGGCGACAAACTATACATGTCTGTTTTATTTAGTCTTTTCACTGGTGTGGAAGATTGAAATGTTTAAGTTAATCTGCTGTCTTAAAAAGGCTTAATAATGATCGTGCCTCCCATTTTCGTGCTCATCGCAAAGCCATCTTCTGAGTAAACAATACTCAATAATAGGGTGTCATTGCTGTGTAGAATTGTTTTGGCTCACCATATACTGTTTCAAGGAACGTTAATGCTTGTGAAACAGGAGAGAATGTTTCACAAGTGAAATGTCTGCAAAGTTTAGAGGAACACTTCTGAACCATTAAGGCAAACATATACTGTGTGTCGGGCACATCTGAGCTAAGGCTACTTCAATCACTTTAATTTGACTGCGTTGCAGGGCTTGCACTTTGGTAAGACGACTGAGAATTATTGTACGTGACAGGTGTTGCCATGTTAATTCACAGTCTCTCGGCAACAGCCCTGGCAATGCAGTCAAACACAACTGTCTAACCAGTCTTTTACAGTATATATTTGTCTTCGTGGTTCAGAACGCTCCTCCGAACATTTTGCATACATTTTGCTGTAGTCGGCGACAGTTCAAGAACGAAGTGGAAGCCTCTCCCACCTCTTTCCACTTAGCAGAGCGAACGGTGGAGAGGAGGTCGCCTCCTCTCCAGCGTTCGCTCTGCTAAGTGAAAAGAGGTGGGAGGAGCTTCCACTTCGTTCTTGACCTGTCGCCGACTATAGTGCGTTAATAACATGTTTTACGAATGTTAATATAACGTTTACCAGAACATTATTTTAATGTTTTGTAACCATTATATTTCTGTTGTAATAACGCTGCGTAAAGGATTTATTTATGTTTTATTAATGTTATTACAATGTTTACAGTAATGTTACGTTAATGTTTTCCAGACATTATATTCATGTTGCAAAATTGTTTTCCAAGTGTTCAAATAACGTTTATGAAAACGTTATAAGAATATTCTGCCAAACGTTCAAATATATTTATACTGGCGGACATTAAGAACATTCCTCGAACGTTTGGGACGAACATAAAAATAATGTTATTCTAATGTTTTCGTGTTACCTGGGTAAATCTCAAAACACAAGTTCACTGACACTGTGGGTATGTGCTGGAAACTAAAAGGCTTGATTCGTATGCCACGAGTACTTGCAGCCTTGTGTTGCTCATCCACACATCGTCCACACCTGTAAATAACCGTGCTCTGCTGAGACTGACAACCCTTTTTATGGGTCCCTGCGCTCCAGCTTCAGTCGTATTCCATTCTCAGGCAAAGTCAAGGAGAGCGGGATGCGAATCTTGGGCGGATCTTGCGTTTCCTCACACAGCAGAATCTTGAATCTGCGCACCACTTTGACGAGGGTTGCTTTCAGCTCGAGCATTGCAAGGCGGCTGCCGATGCAGGCACGAGGTCCCAGGCCGAACGGGGCGTACGCTTCGGGTGGGTGCCTCTCTTGGCCCTCGCTGAATCTCTCCGGGTCAAACTTGAAAGGGTCGGGCCAGTAATCAGCGTCGCGGTGAAGGTGCCACACAGGGACTGTGACGCCGGTACCTGACGGGATAAACTGGCCCATCACAGTGATGTCTCGCCGGCAAGTACGAGACACGAATGCCACGGTCGGTGGGTACAAGCGCAAGCTTTCTTTGAGCACAATGTCCAGACGTTTCAGCTTGCGCAGGTCGTCTGAACTGAGTTCTTGGTTGTCAGGGAACATGTCTGTGAGCTCCTGGAAAAGTCTGTCCTGCTCTTCAAGGTGCTTGGCAAGGAGGAAAAGGGTGTAAGCCAAGGCCAGCGATGTCGTTTCCATGCCGCCTACGATGAAGATGAAGCAGTTAGCGATAAGCATGCGGTCTTCAAGGAGCAGGTTTTTCTCATCAGCGTGGTCTTTAGCGTTTCTGGTGTCCGACTGGCAGTTCAGCATCAACTGAAGAAGATCTGGTACCGGAGGCGCTTGACCCCGCCGTCGAAGAGAGATTACGTTGCGGAGGTTGGCGATTATTGTTTCTTGGGTGATCATAAATTGCCATTTCTTGTGAAGTATTTCAATTACGTTTTTAAGTGCTGGGAACCAGAAAGAAATTCTTGCTCCAATATTGTTGGTATTGCGAAATATGTTCTTAAGTTCTTGGAGCAGAGGATCGTCCGGATTTCTTTGGCAGTCCACCTGTTTTGTTGAAAGCAAAAACGCAGAATACGTAATAACAACTGGGCAGACAGCGCGCAAAAACGAAAAAAAAACAGGGACAAAATAAAAGAAGTGCACACAGGAAAAGACTCTCAACTGGACATTTAATAAAAAAAAAACGGCAACAACAAATACGTCGGTCACGGGATGGCCAATCAACACGTTTCTAAAAAGGCAATATCTCTACTCCGTAAATGCCACCTAACCAAAAATATGTAATCACTGTATTGGCTAACCAAATGGTGCTGAAATCACGTGTCGTTCAAAGGACACTGTAGAGACTAGCGTTGTGTATTGAACGAATGTAGTCGCTGTAAGACGAAGGCTATTTATGGTGGGCTTTATGTACAGAAATTACGCGTATGTTAAAAATAACTGGGTGACATATTTCAAGTGTATATCTTGTCCTTCGTTTCGGCAGCGCCATCTTCTTGTTAAAGCGGCCTGATATGTTTAACAACAATGTATTACTTTTGTAGATTTGCGAGCGACAACTCTTTAACTTTTGTGATAATGAAGAATCCTATATCAAATAGGATAAAAGAATAAGAATAATACTAGAGTTGTTTTGTTATTTGCAATTTTCAATATTTACCAGATGGAAGAACTCATGTGCAAATTCGTTTTTGAACCGACATGCTAATTTGAAATTTCTAGCACGTCTAATAATTCCAGAAGTTTAAAATTTCCGGTTTAGAATAAATGAAGCCGCGCTCTCCTGAAAACATAACTCTGTTTATTGACATTCTTTCTTGAGAATGTTAAAATATTTATTAAGGCACATACGCAGCCCAAAAAGGAACTGCCTCACTTGTCAATGTCATGAAAGCTGTCAATGTTGCGATTGAAATTTTCGGTATTATTTCGTTACCTTTTGTTCCACCAAGAAAACCACTCAGGAAATCTGAGGTTTTGAGGTTCAATATCAAAAATGCTCCAAACAACCGCTCACAGTCCTGCGTAAGCAGCACCGTTCTCTGCAGTAGAATACTTCCCGGATGTAACTAGACCGTTCAGCTAAAAGTTAGGAATGCACTTTTCAGCAAAATGTTCGAGCGTTAGTGCAAGATTCTGCACTCTAGTTGCAGTGGTCAGCAAAACTAGCAGTAGCATATTATCCGGTATTCTGATTAGACGCCATGTATATTTACCTGCCAGGCCAGAGCGCATTTTGTGATGACATCAAGTGAGAGACCTTGGGCCACCTTGTACATCTCCAAGACGTCTCCTTTTTGGGAAGATTCAGTCAATATGTCCACAAACACATCGGCGCACTTGTTGATGGTCTGCATCATCAGCCTCAACTTCGCTGTGCTGAACGCCGGGTTGAGGAGCGTGCGCACTTTTTTCCATTCGTCACCTGCGAGCATTATTGTTTGTAACTAACTCTCAGCACTGTAGTGACTGTCTGTCTGAGTACTGCCATGATACTCTGACAACGTTTTTTTATATTGTACAAAGATTAGACTCATTGTCTTTAGGCGTCCCTTGTGACTGGTGGGTAGATAAGTGTTGCAGAATGTTAGAACAACTTCACAGCCCTGCAGCCTCGGTGTCTCCGAGGCAAGTCATCGACATACAGGTCCGGACAATGCGCTGTGCAACTGATATTGGTTGGTCAATCCCAACTATATTTCACGTTTAGTTTCAGACCAACTCCCTATTGACAAACAACATCTACCCAGATGATCCATGTTCCTAAATACCTCTTTAAGAAAATCGCATGACATTGTATGCTATTGTTTCTCAGTGAAGAACTAATGGTGAATTCCGCTTGCAGATCTCAAGCGCTCCAAAAGCGCTCCATTTGGAGCGCGCATATTCCGCTCGCAGATCTGGCTCGAGCTGGTCATCTTCCGCTCGTAGATCTCTGGCAACGCCCGCTCCACGGAGCGCCTCAAACCCCGCCGAACTTGCTCTGCGGGATTTCACAGATCTTTCCGGAAGTTGACAGAGCGGCCCACGTGATTGCCTTCTAAATCGGCAGTGCGCATGCGCGGTGAGGTTAGAGATGTCGGCGGGCCGGTCGGGCCACGGTCGGGTCGTCGAGTTGGATCTGTTCGGGTGCGTCGGTTGTTTACGCAGGATTGTGACGGCTCGAACGCTTCTACCTCGCGTAGATCAGGGATACAAAGCCGGGACTGTGGAGCGTGGTAAATCGCAAGCGCTTACATCTGTGATCGTGAGAGGAAGAACGAGAAAAATAACGACAGAAAAGCTGGTGGCAGACGCAAGGTTAGGCCTGTTCATTCTGCAGCCAATTATTGTTTACCTTTTTACACTGCATTCCGCCGGCGTTTTCCCGTGCAATAAAGCAAGAAGAGATTAGGAAACGACCGTGCAAGTGATGGTTTGTTACCTCTGTGTTTATTAACCTCTGGCAATCGCTGTCCGTGCTCCGCAGCTTCAAGGCGTCCGAAAGGTATGTGACGGTGCCGAACGCGGACGTCTTCGTTAGTTGTGACATGGGCGCCGTTGTAAGTATCATTTCGCCCGGTCTGTGTCGCGTGTTATTTCTGCAGCTAAGCAGTGACAGTTGTCACTGGTTGTCGGAAAGATCAGTCGGCTGAGGCGTTGGTGGGCTTGTCAAGTTCGAGCAGCGCCCATTTTGAACGGCGGAGGGCGAAGCGATGGGGAGGGGTGTGGGGGAGGTCGCTCCAAAAATGCGAGTTTATCTTCCCCTCGTAGATTCGGAGGGGGTCCCACGGAGCGGAATTTTGCCTCCCTCGCGGATTTTGGAAAGCGCTCCGGATCTACGAGTGGAATTCACCATTACATGTCACTTGATGCTTGTCCATGGTTGCATACTAAACTTTCTCTCTCAGGAGGCACATAAAAGGCTTTCTTTTAACTTGTCTTGTATAATTTTAAAGCAACGATGTATTAAATAAATATGACGCCCAGCATTCACAATATTTTGTGCGTTTTATGGCTATAATGCATGTATTATACGAGTATATGTGTATTGAACCACTTGAAATTATGAATTCCGCTGATAACACGTCTGGGATATTGTCTGTCACCTAATTTTTATTTATTTTTGTGCACTGTAAACGTTTTTTTTTTTTTTATGCCGAAACTTTAGGCTAATATCAAAACAGAAATTCACCTGATTTCAAATTTTTCTTATATGGGTCCTTTGTGTGGTAATGTGAGATATGGGTCGTATGTGTTTTTTTTTCAGTAGGTTAACAACTTGCTGCGAGACATGAATACTATGAGGAATTAAGTATATACTTAAACATTCCCCGTTATCTGTTGAGTTTACAACGGGAGTGGTACTATCATAAAAAGAAAGGTAGAAAACACCTATTATATAAGGTTTCCAAAGTAGTTCTAAGATGGAAAAGTCATTTTCATAATAGGGTGATATATTTTTGTGATACAGACCTCTCACTCCAAAAGATCGGGGTTGATACAAGTATACAAATCAATACATAGAATTGATCCAGAACAAAAGGCACCGAATCTAACAAGAGTCTCTCTGGCTGGATACTTAAGCACGGCGCGCCCATGGCGTATCTTCGGCGTTTTTGTGCGCCATTCAGCCATCATAAATGCTTCGGGACGAGATTTTTTCTGAAGAGACCTGAGCTCCACAGATGGGATCACGTGCCCCCCACTCCGAGGCGGCTGAAAGTTAAGGGACGGTTCCGGAAACAGACGTCTTCCTCGCTATCAGTGAAATGGGCTCTGTGGTACGGACAATGAACCCAGTCTATGTAACGTGTTGTTTTCGCAGCTAGACAGTGGCAGCGTCGGAAAGCTCAGTCGGCTTGTCAGGCTCAAGGAGCGGCCGTTATGAACGGCAGACCGTCTCCGGCTGGTTGCTCCAAAAATGCCGTCTTCCGCTCGTCGATTTGGAGTGCGTCCCACTGAGCAGACTTTTGCCTCCCTCGCCTATTATGAAGAGCGTTGCGAATTTATCAGCGACCTCAAGAAGGACGCCTCCTGTAGTGTGCATGAGAAGGGACCAATTAATGTTGACGTGAAGCGACGTCCCAGCGTCCCATCATGCACGCTCCGCGAAAGCGTGCTAGCGTTTAACAGGATCCCTCCCTCTGTGTCTCTGAAAGCGCACTGAAACGGCGTTTGAAAGAGTACGCAAGGCGAGGCATCAAGGAACCGCCACTTAAAACTGTCCGATTTTGCTCGCCAGGGGCGCTGCTCAAAACTTGGGATCTATGGGTCTATGGTATTTGTCGCGGAGACGCAATCATTTTAGAGCGCAGCTCCTAGGCGTCCGTTTCCGGCTTGAGCGGCGTCGGCGTCGCCGTCGGCGTCGGCGTAACCGCGCGGTGCATTATGGGACGCATGACGTCACTGATGACGTCGTCGGTCTCGTCATCGTCACGTGACCCCCCCCCCCCCTCCCCCAGGTCACGTGGCCCCCTGGCTAAGCTTGCTGAGGACGAAAAAAACGTGATCGTCTATGTGGACGCCAGCATCTCCTATATGTGTTGGGCAACAGCAGCCACACACATCCAAGGAAATGCGACCTGGACAGAAACCCAAGGTAACCATCGAGGCCACCACACGCCGGGCTTCGCCGAACGGGAGGCGGTGTTGCAAGCCATCCGAGGGACAGTACCCCATCTACAAGACGAACAACAGCTAATCGTCTATACCGACTCGCAAGACACCATCTAGGAACTCAAGAAATACAGGTCCTCTTCTAGCCCCACCATTGACGCTATCTTCGCCTTCACGATCTCGCTATACAGATCCAAGAGAATTCAAATTAATGTCAGGTGGACTCCCGGGCACGAAGACATTTCGGGCAACGAGCTAGCCCATGAGGCTGCACAGCAGGCGATGAGGAATCTCACGCTACCTCTACGGCAGGCTCAACACCACAGCAACAAGACACTGAGCTTCACGCATACGATCCAAGGGAGGAACTCAGGTGAGCCCAGAAGACACGAAAACATTTTCTTGCAAGATCATGGACCCCAGAACAACATCCTCTTCCTAGGAAAGAATTCAAGAGAAAAGAATCAGTGATCCTCCACCGCATACGCACAGGAGGAGCAGTCACACCCAGGTTCAGATACCAAATAGACCTGGCAAGACTTAAGAAACAACAACCCTACGCTGTCCCTCCCGACCCTCCCGACCCCAGATGCCAGCGATGTCAACCCGAGGAATCCATTCCCAGACTTAAACACCTACTCTGGGAATGTGAGGCCCTCTCCACCCTCAGAGCACTCATCTTCAGTAAGATGGCGAATGATGAAAGACCTTCAAAACTGCAGGACTGGACGCACCCAGCGGGCGACACCCCACGCAAGACCAGGATCCTCAGATCTCTCTTAGAGCATATTTCTGAGGGAGGCCTGGGAAACTCCATCTAACACCTTTAACCTCGGAGACAATGCCAAGCCTTAAGGCCACCGCGTCATGAAAACTTCGAGTCTCCGGAGATATACATTTTTTATTTTCTTTAAATAAACGTATTCACCACCACCCTCGAGGTCACGTGACCCCCCCCCCCCCCAGGTCACGTGAACCCCCCCCCCCCCTCTTCCCGAGGTCACTTGACCCACCCCCCCAGTACCCTTCCCTCCACCTCCTCAAGAGCTGCGCTCTAATTCGGCGTTACAGGGAGTTGTAAACGGCTTTCACTTTTTTATCTAAAGTACTACCGACTGAAGTTTATTTGGTGCTTTTTAGTACCGCTGTGGTGTACCCGTGCTTCGCCACTGGTTCTGGAAACTTGGTCTTTCTTCTTTGGCATAGGTGTTCCAAACAAATGTTTAAAATACCCTGTAGGAAGTTTTATGCTTTTTGGCTGTTTTTATAGACCACCATTTGACTGTTTATGGACTATATCTCCCAAACATTTGGCGGGTTAATCTGCTAGTACTGGACAATTTTATCGCATGCAGGCAACGGAGGAGAACCGTTTACGAACACCGCCCTTCCGTGGAGCTTGTCAACCGATAGATCTACATATGATGGCAACGACGTTATGCAACTTTGCACCCAAGACAGGCAGGTTTTGCTGCCGGGTTCCTGCGCGTCTTCTGCGCCACGTTCGGTTCGGTTTTCTCTTACCAAGTGCCCACCGGCGATCAACTTGATTTTGTATGTCCGCTGTCATCATCATTGCCATGACAGTGTTGCGAGATGCGAATGAAGACTGAAATTGCCACCAATGCTCATGTGTTTAGCGTACCAGTGGTGTTTAGATTAGAAAACGCATGGTAGAGGGTTTACATCTGTTTTACGTTAAGGGCTTAAGAAGACCGCTTGAGCGATAACGGTAAAATCGACCGTCATGGGGATAGTCTTGCTGAAACGGTGGTCTGGCTTTTAGTATCGCAGACTGAAGAACGTAACTGTCGTCTGCGATGCCCTTTTGTCTCCTCACCGAGAGCGACTGCGCTTTCGAAGAAGGGCTATACACGCTTAATATACGACGGAAAAGAAGCATGTCTCTCTCCGTAAAGCGGTGGAATGTACGTATATTTACAGTTTAGAAAATTTGCAGTGAACAAAATCGTACAGGGAGACCGACGAGGTGCGAAGTAAATTTCCTTTGCGCTATAACCGGGTAGCGTACCGTCGACAGTCGGCTTCTGGACGACTGTCCGTCAGAAGCCGACTGTAGCGCGAGGCATTTCCAGTGATAACTACTTTTGACTTAATTGTGGCAGCATTCCGTATAATTATCGACGCCATCATTGAGCCTCATCCAGCTCGATTTGCTCGATTCGGGGCCGCCATACTTAGATGCAGACGGGGGAAGAACTTTGCTCCCTTGATTTCATGGGCAAAAGTTCCTGCCTTTCTGAGGGAACATAGGTCACAAGATTGTTCCTCCCATTAGGGAAGACTTTATAGACCCATTTTTCCGAGAGTGTAGTCTTCTGGACACGCGCCACAGTGGCGCCGTGCTCGCAACTTCGAGGAAAGCGACGCCACCCAGCGGAAGGGGCGTGATAGAAAGGAGAAGGGTGCTATCGCATATACAAACGTGCAACGCGAACTAGCGCGGCCTGGCGGCCGAACTGAGAAACGAAAGGAAGGGGATTCAATTTATCAGGTCTTCTATCCTCTGTTTCACTTTAGGCCCGACCGCAGAAGAAGGAATGAATAGATGAAGCCGTTCAAGCAACGCCAAAAGTATATCGTCCCGGCGCTCGTTTTATTTTTTGGGTATTTTACCACCCGCTAAATCAATCACGCGCAGGAAAAATTCTGGTTCGCTTCATCACGGTGAAAAAGACCAGGGAGGCGGGATCGGCGGACGAGTGTGTTAACGCGCCGCCGTTCCGAGCGCGTGGAGTGGAAGCTCGCGCCGTAGAACCCATGTATCCTGAGTAGAGTGAACTAGAAACGACTGAGTGGGGCCAGCTATACAGGCTCCGCTCATGCTTTCAGTTGCACCTCAAAATGAGGAAAGCGATCAGGTGAAACCAAGCCACTTCAATCGCAGCGCCATCTTCGTTGCGATCGAAGCGAGCCACGACACAGCTCAAGGTCATGTGCGCAATAAAGCCCCTTCGGGACTATATTGTAGTTTTTTATGATTTTAAAGTAAGAGGTAACGTCAAAGCAGCACGTTAGGACGACATGATGTTACGACGGCGCTACGACGTCATCATCAACTACGATGTTGCCAGACGCCAAGATGCTGTCGTAAGACCGTCGTGTACATCGCGTCGCGTCGAGGACGACGCCGTTTCGCCACATCAAGTCGCCGTTGTAACGCGGTTATGACGTCGCGCCACATTGAGGACGATGTGGACGTGGTCGTCGATACTGACGTTGACGTCGACGCCCCACGCAACGTCAAATATCGCTATGATGTCACGTTAACGTTGTCCGACGTCGTCGCCAATATCAACGTCACAACGACGTTACGACGAAGCCTTCACGGCGTGTAACGTCGTCGCCTTCGCCAACATCAACGTCCATGCGCCGTCACGACCAAGTCTTGATGTCGTGTAACGTCGTCGTCGTCAACGATGACGTCAACGTCGACGTCGTGAAGTTGTCGGGACGTCGCCGTGACGTCGAGTTGCGTCATGTCAACAACGACGTCGAGGACCTGACACAAAGCCTCTTTATGACGTCGAATTGACAAGGACGCCGTCATAGCATTGTCGTTGTCTTCAATGTCAGCGTTGACATCGACGTCGTTTTCAACGCAATATGACGTCATAACGCAGTCTTGATGTCATGCAACGCGCGTTGTCAACGTCAATCACGACGTTGGCTTCAAGGTGTCGTCGTGATGGCGCATGGCGTTGTGACGACAAGTCAGGTCGCGGTGACTATATGTATTGACGTGACGCCTGACGTGTAGGTTCTATAAAAATATAACCCAGCGTTCCATTGTCTCTATGACCTTGACCAGTGTGCAGGACGAGCTTGGCGTAAAAACGCAACGCGTTTTTCATAAAAAAAAACAAAACAAAAAAACGGCTAATCCGAACCACTGCACTCGTAGCGCCCGAGAGGGTGCTACGAGCCAAGTGGGTCAGATCAGCCGTTTTTCTTTTTTTTTTTTTCACATGCGGAGGAGCAAGAATAGCACTCCAGTGGCCCCACTCGTCCTTTCTGAAACACTCTATTCTGGGTTCATTCCACCATGCCCGTTTTGTTCTGAATGAGCATCGTACCGACCTGTGGTCGTGTATCACTCCTGAGTGGTGCACGTTAAACAACCTATGCTTGCGGTTGTACTGCCCTTTCTAAATTTTCCATCTATTGCCGAGGGACAGGTCGCCCATCGAGGCTTAGAAACTTCCGGCCGTCTAAACATGCATACGAGAAAATTACTTTAAAGACATGGGAGCCCTGAATGTGTCACGCGTTACGCAGAGGTGCGAAGAAGAAACTAGCACAAACCGCAATCCATGTGTGGTTTGTGCTACATTTTTTTATTGTGCACCAGAAAGGTTAACTAGGGTGAGACCAAGCAAACGAGGGAGCCGCAAGGTGGAGATGTGCGTCGTCGCTGAGGCGCATGGTCACGTGGTATATGACATCACACCGTTCTCACCGGCACGTTTTCTTTCCGGGAGCAGAGTCCCTCCAGTGCAACTCTGCTACGCAGTTCAGTGGCTATTGGCGATGAGATGTTTCGGTGACTCCCTTTTGTTCCAATCTGTGACATCACTACTAGGATGGTAGTGTTGAAACGAAACAAAATGGGCCGAAATCGCTGCCGCCCCTACGCTGATTCTCGAAGAAATTCGTGAGCATTCCGCGCAGGAGTTATGTAATCGACAACACAGTGAATGCAGCCTCTAGGCACTTTTCTGTTGGGAGAGCATTCCCGAAACCTCTCTTATCCTTGGAGCAAGCAGATCAGTTCACTTAGCGTGTCCATGAAGGACGTGCGCGCGATGCGCGTCAAACGACACGGCCCTTTTGTTGTGTGCCTTTATTCACTGGGAACGTGCGTATTATCCTGCGGCCGATAGGCCATTGGCATGTGCAGCCTGCGCAACGTGAAGTGACGCGTATGCCGCCGTTTGAATGTTATATACCGGTCAATCTCTGCTCCCGAACACCGGCGGCCTCCGTTGGAGTCAGCGCACTTTCTCTTGATCGGCGCGTACGGTCCGCGTACTGTTGTCTTCGGGGGTCTAAGCCCTGCTCCCGAACATCAGTGGTTTTGTGGAAACGGCGTCGTCGGTTTTCTTGGGCCTTACGTTGCCGCGCATGTTGTTCATCCAGGGGCGACGACACCGTGCGCTTACGACACGGTGACATGTTAAGAGGACTGGCGCTTCAAGAGCAGCGTGGCAGGCGTGGTAGGTCAAAGATCGAATCCGCTGCCCGTGTGAGTCCACAGGTCTCCAGGTCTTCCGAGGGCGTCCAAAGCGCACACCCGCACCCCGCCGACCATCTGTTGGCGCTTGGAGAAGGTGCTTCCTAACCAGTTTCCGGGTCCATATCACATGAGCGAATGACGTTTTAGCGAACAGCGACATTTGAGCGAATCGACGTTTTAGCAAATAACGGGGGCGCGCGTTAACCCATCCGCCGCGCTGCTTTACGCCGCTTCGCGGCGACAGTCTGCGGCGGCTCATTACAAAAATGTGAACCCTTTTGGCCCACCCGGAAACGCCGCTTCGCGGCGTCCGACTATTCGCTAAAGTGTCATTCGGTGAAACGTGGGCGTTCGCTAAAACGTCATTCGATCAAGTGAGTTCCTCCCCCAGTTTCCGCACCCCGTGCGGCTGTGGCGCAGTCCCATGACGACGTTGCGAACTTTGGTTAGACCAAATAGTCCAAAGCAGTCCAAAGTCAGCGTAGGTACCAGGACACAAAAGCTAACGCTTTAAAGAACTACACGAAATTTGAACAGCTAGATTATTCTCGAAATGGAGTGCTCATAGGCTACTTCGTATATACAACAAGTTTCGCGATCGTCAAAGCTCTAGTATTTGCAATGATGGATTTACTAATGTTGGTCATTTTCATCTGACGACGAGCAACACTGCCCAAGTTAAGGCCGGTTCAGACACTTGCGTTTGAGTGCGTTTGACTGCGTTGCGGCGAGAACCGAAAGCGAGTCACCGGCACATCTGTGCTTCGTATGAAGCGTGGAATCCAATTCAAGGAATCATCTTGGCACGCGACATAAGCAGCAGGGATGTCCTGGTGTCTCGCTGCCGCAACGCAGTCAAACGCAGTCAAACGCAACTGTGTGAACCGGGCTTTAGTCTCACCATGTTAGCCGCATTAAGAAATATGAAGAAGGGGAGCTATTTGGCTTAGAAGGGCGATATGATGGATCATACTTTTAGTTGATTGTCTAGATGGCGCAATCTACAGCCCGTTATTAAGGGTGCAGTTGTTAGCATTCATTCATTCATTCAAGCGTGGTGCTCATAAACCACGTGATATTTGAAGGCTCTCTCATTCTTGGATCCCCCATCCTCGCTAGAGCTCTCATGGCCACGGTACCACCGCATCCTCTCACGCTATAAACGTTACTCTCGCTCTCATCCCTTGACCTTTGACCCTCCACGCTGCAGGCACGTGCGAGACCGTCGCAGATGACGGCGAGTTCGTCCGTGACGGTCTCGTCTTCGTCGGTGGAGTTGGTCACCAGCGGGTCAAAGTCAAAATGGGCAGCTTCCAACGTCTCTTGACAACAATTACTCTCATCGCTGCTGCGATCAGTGTCGAAGACTCCGAGGAAGCGAGCGATGCCATACACGTCGTTGTCTCGAACCGCGTGCTCGAACCGCGGATGGTAAACGAGGAAGCTGCAGCGCGAGACGCCGAGAGAGCCAAGTCTGCGAGTGCGAGCAAGGGAACGCCGCGCATTCGCGGTGTACGTCACTGGCCCACCAAACATTGCGTGCTCCCCGAATAGGGTAGGTCCGAGGGTCCCGCCTATAATTTGAGTTATTCACACGAAACTGTCTCGTTGTTTACGAAACAAGTTTCGCAAAAATATGGGAACAAACATTGATTCCCAAGAGTACAGTTATATATTTTATTTTTTGTATGCCCTAACCGCCTCCCTCTAAATTTAAAGACCTGACAATATTCTTATCTCCATGAATACACGTAAAACTCATCATGCTCATGACGTCAATGGACCTCTTGGCGAATATGTGCTGCCACCTAGACACGCGAATCGGTTCGAGACTAGGTGATTGGAAAACAACGCGCGCCCAAGGCCTCTCCCACCCGTTCCACACCCAAAACGTCAGCTACATCCTGTTCACCCATTGAGGCGATGCGACCTAGATACCAGGGACTCAAACCGAAAAATATAACGTTTCGGTTGCGGTTACGGTTACCGCTTCCTGTTGATAACGGTTTCGTTTCGGTTTTTTACGGTTTTACTTTTTACGGTTTCGGTTACCGGTTAGACGTCTTTAAAGACCGGTTTATTTCGGTTTTTCCAATAATTTGTCTAATTTAAATGCTAGACAGCCGTTTTATAATAAACGGTTTAAAGTAGTCCCAGATATCCAACAACGTGAAATTCAAGGAATTTAGAAACGTCTTAATACTTCTAATTGGTCAAAAGTTGTACACGTTTCTAGCTCCAACGCTTGTTCACTAGATCTACTAATATTACATAGTTTGATACCCGAGCATACATGTTACCCCCGCTACTCGGGGATCATCCCATTCTATATAATAAAAATGAAAATAAACATCCCTAATTTGTTGTTTGGCAGCGTTTGTAAACTACCCTAAGAGAGTTCCCACTGGGTGCTGGAAGAACCATTTGCACCTTCTGGTCGCTATAGTTTATTTCAACCTAATACATGCAGACGAGTCTTCGCCCACACTGAAGGAAAGAGCAGAGCTATAGCCATCCTCTAGTAAAATACTGCTAAGTGGAATAAACTAATAAAATTGAGAGCTGAGCTAGTAACAAAAATCAAACAATTATGTAAATGCAATAGCCCAAAAGAAGGAAGACTGACGAGAGGAACGAACTACACATTAACAACACAGAAAGATGTAAAAATATGTTATGTGTTGTTCGTTCCTTTCACTAGTCTTCGTTGTCGTGCCATGTTACACCTACGTCATGTTTGCTATTTCCAAGCAATTGCCTATGGTTATCGAAGCCCACGTCTCTCGCTGGCCGATTCTGTGACGCTAGAAAAATGGTGCATATATATATCAGAAAAAATTAAACAAGGTGCGGACGCTCCTTATATATATATAGTAAAAATTTGAAAATATGCAGATCAATGAACAGTACTTTATCGAATGAATCAGTGTTTTACGAAACCGCCGAAAGCCAAAATAAACGGCGGAGATAGAATTTGAACTCTGGGCCTCCCAATGTCCGGTCGGGTGTTCTTATATTATACTATATTATATTTATTATACGGGCCGCGGGCTACTTGGCATTTTGAACTTCTCTTTATGGCTCTGGATTTTTACTTCTTCGTCCACCTATTTGACAGAGTTCCAGACCAAATTCCTCTTTCGCTCAATTGACTTCCCTTTCTTCTGCGTGTTTGGTCGACTTTGCCGCGCTGCCCACCAATCCCCCCGCTACCCGACAGCGCATGGGCAGATGTTTCCGGAGTCGGGTTTGGAGCACTTGTAGGGGTCTGTGTGCTGGCAAGCATAGCCCCTCTGCCGAGGCCAATATACCTCTGGGAACGACTCGCTGTGTTCTGGTTCACGTGCATTGGCGTGAAAGGGACTCTTCTACACACGGACAACAACTGCTTTGGCTCTAGCGCTTAACCGCGGCCATGGACGAGCTTTGCTTTGGGCTATTGCCAGTGCCGTCTCTCTTCTTTTTCTTAATAAATATATGCCAATAAAATGGGTACCGTCGGTCTGAGCCCCGCCGACCTGCCGTTGCGCGCTTGACACGCGATGGCTAGCCGGCGGGCCATCGAGTCCTCGCGCTCTCGGCGCGAGACATCTTTTTCTTCTCGTGCTGAGGGTGGCGGAAGAAACGTCCGAAGGGCTTCCCGAGGTTTTTAAATAAATCTGAATAAATAAAAATATGAAGAAAAATTGACCGCATCTCCACGTTGTGAATGATGTTGATTGGGGCGAAGCTCTGGTGGTGCTTGTCTGCGTAGACGCTGAGCCGCAGCATGCCGAGCCTTTCGTTCATTTTCATCCATGTCAGAAAGAAAATGTGTGGTATGGAACGTGGTTATATACGCATTTTAGCATTTGACCACAGCGCCCTCTCGTCTATAAACGTTGAGCCAATGCATGCAAAGTTTAACGCGATTATATACGCATTTGACCGCAGCGCCCTCTCCTGTATAGACGTTAAGCGGCTACATGCAACGTTTCATCCATGACATCCCCAGCTCTTGAGTTACTACCACATCTCAGAACCCCCTACTCGTCCCGCAGTCGTGGCCGAGTGGTTAAGGCGATGGACTAGAAATCCATTGGGGTCTCCCCGCACAGGTTCGAATCCTGTCGACTGCGCAAACATTTTTTTTTTCATCAATTTGTTTTTTATCTTTTTTTTCTTTTTTTTTCATCCTAACTCATTATTATCATCATCATCATGAGATTCACTCATCATCATCATCATCATCATCACTTCATCATCATCATGAGAGCACCGGACGCCGGATGGACGGACGGACGGACGGACGGACGGACATGGCTAGCCCCTAAGGAGCTTCGCCCCTAAAATGGCATTCGTAATAGCCCATGGCAGAGCTCGTCCACGGCCTCGGCGCAGAGCGAGAGCCAAAGCTCTGTTCTCCGTCTGTAAAAGAGTCCCTTTCTCGGCAATACACGCGCACCACAACACGGCGAGGCCTTTCCGGAGGTATATTGGCCTCGGCAGAGGGGCAATGACTGTCTGCGCACAGTCCCCAACATCTACGCCATAACCGACTCCGGAGGCATCTGCCCAGGGGGGCTATGTTGCGCTTTTTGGACTCCCAGGAGACTAGGGAGAGGGAAGTGATGTCAACAACGCAGCAAATGCAGATTGGATGTTGATTTTGTTTTCTTGTGTCAACATCCAATCTGCGTTTCTCTAGTCGTTGACGTCACTTCCCTCTTCCAGTCTCCTGGGAGCCAAAAGCGCC
>JABSTQ010008163.1:0-52746 GCA_013358835.2 Ixodes persulcatus | reverse complement strand
CGCCGACTGGCTTTTCGGAGAACTTTGCAGTATTGGTCTCTGTGGTATTTGGTCATATATCGCACATGACACAACCAGGGCGCTGTACCTACAATTCAACACTTGCAAGACTTGCGTGAATACACCCTGTAGGTGCTTGCACTTTCAGAGTCATTTTAATGTTGCAGAAATGATAGAATGGATGCTTGGGCGAGTTGGTGAACCGTATTCTACGGTGACAGCGCAGAGAAACAATCGCACCCCAGATACTCGGGAAGACAAGCACACGTGCTGAACTTAAAACTTTCGTGTATTCGACTACTTTGTTCTTCTCTTCAACGTCTGGATTGACTTTTCAGAACGTGATAAGGAGAAGAAATAGCACAAAATACAAGAAAAAAGCGAAGAACAGCACGAAAAAAAAAATAAAAGAAAAAAAAAAAACTAAAATAGGAAGCCTTTACAAGTCATCCCTCTCCCTCACTGCTATCCTTAAGATAGAAATTGGTGCTTTTTGGTCGACAGCACTATAGAAGGACTACTTACACACTTGTTCTTCAGATGCTCTATTCTTTGCGCTTCCATTATTTCTCTTGTCAATGTGTCTCGACTCTTACCTATTACGGAACAAGTTTCAAAATGTGCTACACAACCACAGTCCGGACAGTGGGTTCCCAAATGTCCAGCGGCGACTCAGTGGGTGTTATAAAAATGCTCCTTTAAACAATGATTTAAACACCTGCCAGTCTGGTCTACATAAGTGGTGTGGTAAGGAGCATGTAGGCCAGACTGGCAGGTGTTTGAATGATTGTTTAAGGGAGCATTTTTATAATACCCATCGAGTTGTCGCTGGACATTTGGGAATCTACTGTCCGGATTGTGGTTGTGTAGCACATTTTGAAACTTGTTCCGTAATAGATAGGGTTTGAGACACACTGACAAGAGAAATAATGAAAGCGCAAAGGATAGAGCATCTGAAGGACAAGTGTGCAAGTAGTCCTTCTATAGCGCTGTCGACCAAAGAGCTCCAATTTCTATCTAACCGATAGCGGTGAGGGAGAGGGATGAATTGTAAGGGTTTTCTTTTTCGTTTTTTACTTTTTTCTTTTGTCTTTTCCTTTTCTCTTCTCTTGTCTTTCACTTTTTTTCTTGTATTTTGTGCTATTTCTTCTGCTTATCACGATCTGGAATGTCAACCTAGACGTTGAAGAGAGAATGAAGTAGTCGAATAAACAAGTGTTATAAGTTCAGCGCGTGTGCTTGTCTTTTTGAGTATCTGGTGTGTGATTGTTTCCCTGCACTGTCTCCGTAGGTTATGCAAAAATGAATAATGACATTGGCATATTTGTCGTGCCAAAGCCTGTCACACTTGTTCCGAACTCTGATCTCCACGAGATCACAATACCATTGTTTATGTTGTAGTGGCACGGCAGAGTCTATACTTGTTTTGCTCCAGTCTTTGTAAGGGGGACGCTGTAATCCGATTCTGCTCAATTATGGTGTACTAGATAGCACTATATTTGCAGAGCTAGTCTTCGGTTTTTGTAGTTCCATCGAAATATATTTCAGCTTTTAAGTTACTTGTTATTTAGCATGTAAATTTACAAGCTTATCTAGATTGAAGGCAGCAAATATTTTGCCAGCACTCATGGTACGTGTTTGAAGTATATTGCGTTAACATAATTGACCCAACCTTTGATTTTTATTTGTCAGTGCCTTAAGCGAATTGTGCATGCTGGGATTGCTTTTGTTTGGTTGTTTCACATGATCTACAGCACATTTTTCACCTTTCTACTGAGTGCAGCCCTCGCCGAACAGAAGCTAGCATCGACTAGGCCAAGGTTCCAGTCCATGGCAGTCTGCAAAGGTTGTTGATGGTAAGCTGCCTTATATATACAGCTGTGTAAGAGCAGCTTGTCCTGGGTGACAATTTAAAATGCATTTTTATGTTTTAGAAAGTGAAATTTGCATGGGCATACTTGCAATGTGAAACCTTACCAAGCCTGTTCTGAACTTTTATCCTCTTGAGATTTCAATACAGCCGTTTATGCTGCACACGCACTGGCTACTTCGGCCAGGTAGAGACTTGATACATATGAAGGTAGACGGGTGAGTATCAACTGCTCAGTGCTGTCCATGGTGACATTCTCTCCTTATCAGACGACTTACCACACTTCGTTCGCAAGGCCTTTGAAAAGGAGAGCAAGTCAGCTGCTGCATGATGCTCCCAGTACTGGGCAGTCGATGATTGCTTGTTCACCTTCGTATAGATCACGACCGTACTTCAAGCTTGGCAAGTGTGACACCTATCTGATTCAGCCTAGCAGTGGTGTGCTGAGCGGTATGTGTAGAGCTATTTGACTTGTGTACAGACAGTGGCTGTGCAGTATAAAACAGACCCAATTGGGAACTTTAATGCAACCTTCTGTAGTCCCATTGATGATATGATTATGATTACACAATGTTTTATGGCGCAAAGAAAACAATAACGCGATATAATCGGTTTTCTAGACTGCCTGTGCGACCCTCAAGCTTGTCTTTTTACGTTCTGCGCAGTGAAATGCCCTCTATAAGCAATATTTAGGGAATCCTTGAGCTATATGCTGAAAGGAGTGAAAGCAGCAGTCCCGGCCGCATTCTCCCCTCTTCTGTATACTGTGCAAATGCAGACGGACGCGCACTTCGGATGCTTTAAACCTAAGGGCCCGTCATAAAGCACACGGCTTAATAAGCATCAATTATTGTGAAGTGTTCGCGGATTTGGCTTTTAAATGTCATGCACATAGGAAGCACAATGGTGGTGTAAGGTACGCCGACATCGTAATGGTGCACTTTAAGTAGGGTGACCAGACGTCCCGTTTGGCCGGGACAGTCCCGTTTTTGAGGTCCGCTTCTGCCGTCCCGTCTTTTTGTACCAATGAAGAACCATGTCCCGTTTTTTGTCCCAATAAAGAACCATGTGAGTTAAAGCGAACCGCAACTATGTCTACTCGTTACAAGTATATTTTACAAAAATTACCGTAGGTACTTACAAAAATTTACCAAGAGAGTAAGATTTAGAACTGTTCTTGCCCACAAACACTCATTCTCTCGCGAAGACGCGAGTGTAGAAATATTTCTTGAGCTACCGGATATAGCACTGATGTGTGATTGAACTTCACATATATATGTGGGAAGACTTTTACAACCGAGTCTTGCCGGATAAAGTCCTGCTTAGGAAACTTCGGTTGTCGGCAAAATACTCCCACACCAACAATGGACCCGAAGCAGGACCTTCCAAATGAGTGCATGCAACTGAACCGTGAGTGTGACTGTTCCCTAGGCCCTGAGGCATTAGTGCAATATGGTAACGTTTTGAAATAAGAGCAGTTCTTTCATTAATTTTTTTCGACCAATCTATATCTCTCACTGGCTGGGATGTCCCGTTTTCTACCTTGAGGAATAGGGTCACCCTAACTTTAAGGTTATATTATACAGGGTATGTTCAGCGAAATGCGGGCCAAATCGTTTGTGCCAAAACTATACATCGCACAAAAAAAAGTCTTGTGTTGTTTTGGTCCTGAGCCAGGGGCCTATTTAGAAAAATTATTACAAAGCAATGTTGCTAATAATATATATGTGGGCTGATTCTTGTGTTTATTTTTTCTTCCAATTACAGCATACACGGAGGGTATCTCCAAGGAGGAGGAGTGGATCCCCGCCCCTGCCCGTTTCGATCTGGATGAGCATCGTACCGGCGTGCGGTTGTGTATCACTACTGCGTGGTGCGCGTTAAAGACCTCAGGCTAGCGGTTGTACCGCGCTGGCTAAATTACTCATCTACAGCTGAGACAGCAGACGCCCACTGAGGCAAACTAACATCCGACTGTATAAACATACACACAATTTGTTCTTTTTTTGTGAAGGAGTGGGATTATGCAGAGAGGCTAGTGGGTTTTTCTATGGGTACGAAGCTGTCCGAAGTAAGGTCAGAATGGGAAAAGCACCACCAAGTTCCGCCTGGTCCCAAACAGCCACGATAATGAACTCGGAATTCAGAAAAATAGTAATACGAAGGACTTACGTAGGCAGCCACACTTTTTGAGTTCGCAATGACATTTGATTATGATCACAAATATTCCTGCTTTGCTCAAGGTCGCCTAGTTTACACACCATATTGGTGATCTTTAGCGCAGCAGGAATATTTTTTATCAGAATTAAACGTCATTGTTAACTAAACAAATGTGGCTGTCTGTCTAAGTCCTTCGTGTTTTTATTCTTTTTACTTCTGTGTTCATTATTTCATTTTTTTCTCATGATTTAGTCCTTTGTGTTTTTGTTTCTTATGTGTTCATTATGTTATTTTTAATTTTTATGAGGTTTTAGTTAAATATATGATGCCCTCGTCATTTTCTAGTCCGGGAAACAGTGGTGACCTCGTCGTGTTCAAGGAGCAGTAATGACCTTTTCATCTTTTATTGCTTCCGGCGAACAACGGTGTCTGTGTGCGTGTGTGTGTGCGGCGTGTTAATCACACGGGATGATTTGGCGACCGAACGGAAAGACAAGGCCAGCGAGGAGCGACTGGGGGACTTTGAACATCACACGGTGCAAGGAAGGACTTCAACGACGAGGCTAGCAAGCAAGCCCTTGTCAAAACTGCTGTGCTCGACCGGAGAGTTGAATCAGAACTGTGACTCTGTGAGTAGGAATCAATGACTTTGGAACTTTCGTATAGTTTACAGCTTAATTGTTGCCTTCCGTTTGTTTTATTTTAATAGGTGTGTTTGTGCTATTACATTTTTAGTCTATTTTAATGGTTGTCCGTGCTATATTACAGTTTTGTTTCTTATCATTTTTTCTTGAACGGGGGAAGTACTTGTTTAGAGTTTTGGCGCTTTTATGTATAAAACTTTTTTTGCAAACCATATTCTCGGTCTGCTCCCTCGACAACCAATCCCGCCGACGGCCTGTGACTTTCCGACGTCGAATGATACGTTACAATGTTTCCTAACTAGCGATCGCCTGCATTCTATCTTTGTAGCATACATATTTGTCAAAATGACAAATTCCGATCCAGGCCAATAAAGATTAGTCAGTGGCCTATTCTGTAGATATATCTACGTAAACACGTTTGGCAGTGTGGGATAGCAATAAAATGTATATGTTGTGGATATTCATAGAAATGCATTATATGATCCCATGTCTGGACCTGGAAAGTATGGTACCTGCCCCATGGCAATAATTTTCATGTGATGCTAGAAGGAGCATCACTTGAAAATTGCTCTATATGGGGTGGGTACCCTATTTGCCAGGCCCAAACACGGGATCATATAAAGCAGTCTATATATGCTATATAAGGAATTGGGCAGATATGGGTATATAAGGAATTGGGCAGATATGACTATATCCATCCAGATACGGCCTGATTATGCAGATCGGGCCATATCTGCCCAATTCCTTATATATTCATATCTGTATTTTTTAATATAAGTCCATATATGACATTTTTGTAAGGGACGCGTCGAGCTTAATAAAGCATACTACTCCGTGCATAAAATAGGTCCAAGTAGGCTTGTTTGTGTTTTCGTGTCAGCATGTCCGAAAATTTCCGGTGGTCTGTCTATCAATGCGTTGTCTTTGGGTACGCAAATAATCGCGGAAATATATGCGATGAGCTTAAGAGATAAGAGATTATGGCATCAATGTTTTTTTTTCTTCTTCTGCACACCTTCCTCGCTGATTCTTGTGTACGACTTGGAGATTCTGAGGGTAGATCCCGAGGAATTTCGCGCGACTCATCATGTAAGGTGTTCGCAAACAATTGCTTTGACAGAAAGCGAACCGAATGCAAACCGGTGTTGATGACCCGATTAGGTTATCAACGCAAGTAATGCCATCAGTGAATCGCATGTGAAGGCGGCTTCAAGAAGCCTACGTGACACATCTCCAGATTCAAGTACTAAGTGGCGAGAACGTTTGTGCATAGATGTCGGGCTACTTTAAATCCCTCATTCGTTTCTTCGTTGTAAAAAGCTCAGCCAATGTTTTCTACCGTCTTCGTTCACGTGTTCTTGAGAAGGAACCGTGATACTATAATTTGGTAGATAGCGCTCTACAGTACTGCTGTCTCAGGTGGCACAGTTCTTTGAGCAGAAAATTGTGGTTTTGTCTGGGAAGTTAGTGCCTTAAATAGCTTTAAGAAGCCTAGGGCGGAGCCAAACTTGAACTTCTTTGACCACCAAATAATTGCCGAAGTCAGGCATCACCGATGGTAGTTTGACTGCTTCCGGTCACCTTTTGACTTCTTAAATCTCCAAACAAGTGTCATAGTTATGTTTCACTTCTGGTTGTTCCGTTTTCATGCGGAAGCTTTGGTACTAAATATCCGAAAAGCCAAATTTTGACTTCACTGCTGATTCTTAGGTTTATACATGGCACCTTTGTCTCAAGTCTGGCACTTTGACAATTATGTGGCGAGCCAAGGTATGGCCATAGAAACGGCGAAGAAAAATACCCTGCCACTAATTAACGCCGTCGTCGCTAAAGGCGTCGAGGTCCTCCAGCGTTCTCTTGACAAAGTGCTTCAAGACCACAAGTCTCGTTGATCTTTTCTTGGACAACAACCCTGAAGCTGCTCACAGCGGACAAGGAGGGAGGCTTCGTGGTCCTGCCAGATGCCCTCTACGGCACCACGGGAAAGGAAGCTATACGGAAGTACTTCAATCAAGTGAGTCCCCCATATTTAACATAAGTGAAAGCCCGTGCTATGGAGATGTGCAGTACGATAGAACTTTCCGGATTACTACGAAGTGTCGAAGCCAGCAAGAAACTGCAACTGGACATGTTCTTCACAGCAAAAACCCATAAAGTGGGAATCCCCTTCAGGGTTATTTTTACCGAAAGAAATTCATGGAAATATCACGTTGCCTTCATCATCTGTGAATATTTGAGAGCCCTTGATTTGCGCAACCCGTTTATGGTGCAACATTTCGAATGTATAATGAAATTTTTGAGAGAGGGTGCGCAAGAAATGCGAAGTGCTTTCTTCGTCGACGTCTAAGACCCTTTTCTATCCAGTTCCTAACGACCCCCTGCTTTAGTCTGTGAGAGTGAATTCACAAGAACGGTATTCTTCCGTTCCAGAGGTCCTGTGGGATCAACTGTTGACTATTTTCTTGAGGTTTTTACATATTACTTAAAGCATACATTTGTTTCTTTTGATGGGAATATCTTTGAGCAAAAGAGGTACATTTGTTTTGGCTCTTGTGTGGCACCTGTTTTCTGCAAAATGTTTCTCAGTGCGTGCGAAAGAGCCATCGTAGATAAACTACGGGTCTCTAGAAGGTTCAAATTATTAAGATGGGTGGATGATTTTCTTATTTTGGGTAATCAAGCTGACACACTAGAATGTGAAGTGACGGAAGTGTTGGAGGTGTTTAAGACATGTGACAGTGGCGTAAACTTTACGCATGAGAAGCGAAGGGAGGGGCAGTTGCAGTTCCTGGACCTTCGGTTAAGACTCCAGAAGGATCGCATTTGCTGGACGTACCAGCCAAAGACAAAAAAGGCCATTTTCCCGTATAGCTCTGCTCATTCAAAAGCTGTGAAAAGAGGCATTGCCTCTACGTGTCCAGAGGTGGCCCTTAAAAGATCCTGCAGGCATAGTGCACAAGACATTTTCTGTAAACAAGTTGCGAGGCTTGAGAGAGCGGGTTTCCCCCTGGTACTCTTGTCGAGGTGGCAGAGAGCCTGGTAAGGAAGATTAATGGATTACAGAGGCAACCCCGCGGCGGGATTACGACGACGCCGGTGTATATCCCGTATATGCACACAGTCACGCAAAATCTTAAGAGAGTTGCCTTGCGCTACAATGTGCCTGTGGTGTTTACTGCTCCGAATGAGCTGGCGTGGCTGTGCCGTAGGATCAACAATCCCATTGTATCGAAAGATCCCTGTGATACCAGGCGCCGCACAAACTACAGGGAGTGTACTACTGGTGTTGTCTACAAAATTCTAACATCATGCGGCTCGTCTTATATTGGCCAGACTGGAAGGTGCTTCAATGATCGTGCACGTGTACACGCCGCGGCGACGAAGGCCGCTCCATCGGGACATCTTGCCACTCACTGCAGTAATTTCATTCCATTTATTTCACCTTAAAGACCCAGTTAGAGCATTACATAAGTCCTTGTGCCCCGTCTGGCGACACCTGCAGGTTTCTGGCTAGATACCCGGATAGGGTAACTAGAGAGCTGCTTGAGGACTTCAAAACCCAGGCAAAGTGCGGAAACTGCATAAGCGACAAGTCCCTTTCCTTATCTGTGAATGAGTATTCCTTCTTGTTGGGGGATTCACATAGAACATAGGAGAGATTATGTGTTAGTTCAAAGCTATATATTATTGGTTTTCACAAATAAAAACAGTTGCGAGTGCACTCTTGTCTGTCTACTTTCTCGTCCTTGCGTTGTTGTTTTTTGTCGCTTTTTTAGGTGATTATGAACCAACTGGCCCAAATTGTGACCTTAATGATAATTAACGCCTCGGAGCAAAACAGTATTAGGCCCAAGATTGGCTAGAAGGAGGAGAAAGAAGAGAAAGGAAAGGGAGAGAAAGAAAATAAGACGGATGGAGAGAGAGAGAGGACACGGTAGGAGAGTGAGGAGAGGGAGAGAGAAGGAAGTATAGAAGGATGGGGAGATGGAGTTGGTGTGCCAAGTGACGTATATTTCTCTGCTAAATTTAGCGGGGAAGC
Source organism: Ixodes persulcatus (assembly GCA_013358835.2). Taxonomy (NCBI): domain Eukaryota; kingdom Metazoa; phylum Arthropoda; class Arachnida; order Ixodida; family Ixodidae; genus Ixodes; species Ixodes persulcatus. Next base: position 44,033 of record JABSTQ010008163.1, on the reverse strand, counting down.
AGATTTGGTATGTCACATGACCAACAAGGAGGGGGAGAGAGAGGAAGAAGGGCGCCATAGGACAATAGGGAGCGATGGCAAAAAAGAGGGAACGGAAAGGGAGAGTAAGAAAGAGGAAGCGGGTAGCGAGAGGAAGGAAGGCAGATAGGGAGGATATCTTTGGTGGGTGGGAAGGAGAAAAAAGAAGAGACAAGGGACGGAAGGGAGGGGGCAGGGGCATCGGAGAGTCGCGTGATGTATATTATCTCGCTAAATTTAGTGGGCAACTGAATTGGGGCATTGGTCACGTGACGTCGATTCAATTTCGACAAAATGCGCCGCAAGACAAGGACAGAGTTCTACTCGTGTTGTCTTACGTAAGACAACACGAGTGTTGTCTTACTTGCTCTGTCCTTGTCTTGCGGCGCATTTTGTCAAAACTAAGTCATGTACCAAGTGGCCCATCTGTCACTATTGACGTCGATTCCCCCGCTCAATTTAGCGGGGAAAGTTCATTGAAGATTTGAAGGTGGCCTATGCTGCGCGCTTCTGCTCCCTTGAACAAGTCCATAGCGACAAGATTGTGACGCCGTATAACGAGGCCCACGGAACCATCTTCGGGCTCCCTCGACACACGAGAACGTCAGAGCTTCGCGGGTGTCTGCACCTCGTCGACCTCCGACAAACACTAGAGCAGCAATTCGACATGCAGTTGCTCGCTTCATTGGAGTAGCTGTGACTGGCATCAACGACCTGCCGCCTACAAAGCCCCTAGGATTTCATTGATCTCACGCAACATGCCCGGTGTCTCACGCGAAATATGGATGCCAAGCGCCATGCCAAGAGTCGAGAGCATTATGCCGGCAACACCAAGCCGAGGTCACCGCATTGTCTAAGGACGCTCCGTAGGTCATCACGTATGCGTATGCTGCCCGCACACATCCCCTCGATCAGCGACAGCTGCAGTGTTCCTGTCCCATGACCCTGCGGAGTGTGATCCTATATTTGCTGCAACCACCAACACGACCCTTTAATCGCCCTAGAAAGCCGAATCCCGCGCCATCGTCATCGCCCTCCAAGCGTATGAAGTCAGAAATCCAGAGCCCGGCACGCTTACGGTGTTCACGGATTCTCAGGACACAATTCGCGCGCTTAAAACGCATCTGCTCATATCGAGTTCGACAATCGCAGCTATTTTCGAAACTGAACTTCGCCTGTACCGCCATCGAAACGTCCGAGTCAGTATACGCTGGGTCCCAGGACATGCTGGCGTTGCCGGCGCCGAGAAGGCCCACGAGGCAGCATTTGAGGAGCTGTATAGAAATTTTCCTTCCTCCCAATGGACATTACCGGTGCCTCACTCATCGCCCAATGACGACCAGCTTCCCGAAGACGAAGCTTACGTGTACATACAGTCGATAACGCTTGACTCGTCCGTTGGGACCGGAAACGCCGACTCAACTACTCTTGAACCCCAGAACAGTTCCAAATATCCGAAAAAACCTACCGTCGGCTCCAGATCGTCCTGATTCAACGGATTTCGACAGGTGGAGCGGTCACGCCTCATCACGTATATAACTTCGAGCTGACCCTCCACCGTAAACTTGATCCTTATTGTGTCCCACCCTACCCTCGCTGCCAGCGATGCAAAGACCCAGATGCACACCCGAAACTTCACTATCTCATTTGGGAGTGCGCAGCTCTGGTTGCCCAGCATCAAGCAGCCCCGGCTACTTTTCCTCCACAAGACCTGCCGACAACAGTGCAAGACTGGGCGCATGCTGCCGGCAACTCCGAGCGCCGGGCACAGGTTCTGACTTCCCACCTCGACCTTGCGTTACAGAGCAGACTTGGGACCTCGTTGTAATAACACGAATCCTCATTTCACGCCGCCAAGGACCTAGACGCCACGCTTGAAAGCGAACGCGCCGCGTCAGGCCTTTGGGCCGGGGTCGCGTCGCTCGTGCATCGTGCGAGGTGCGGCCAGCGGACGTGAGTCGCCGCGGTGTTTGTGGTTCCGGTGGCGCGTGCCAAGTTTCTCCTTGAACGTCTTGCTTCGCGGCATTTAAGGCACGGGTCTTGCGGTGGCTCTCGCTCAAACCTGTCTGTGGACTGTCTCTTGTGTGGTGTCTGACCGGTGTAGCCCCCGCTTTGAGGACTGACGTTTCTCCTATATTTAAATAAACGTTTCCCTCACCTCACTGATATGGTGTATAGGACACGTGAAATTTCCGGTTTAATTTAGAGCGGAAATAGAATTGACGTATAGGCCAGGTGATGCCAATATATTCACTTTGTGTATATCAGTTTCCCCGCTAAATTTAGCGGACAAATCTCGGACGGACCGACCGAGGAATAATATTTTGGAATGGGACGGGGGGGGGGGGGGGGGGTTGTTAGAAAGCACTTCATTCATTAAAATCTGTTAAAACGCAATTTCAATACATTTCACGAAGGTCATCCCTTTCAGTTCGTGTCAAACGAATTTGCCGGTCCACTACTGGTTAAGCCCGCCGGTAACGACGAAAAGGCCAACATTGTTTTGTTTACCTGCGCTACCATCCAAGCTGTTCACCCGGAGCTCGTCTCCTATGTTGCCACAACGGTTGTTCATTTGGCCCTTCAACGCTTTGCTGGTCGGAGAGGAGTTCTAAATACGATTTACAGTAATAACGCACTCACATCCTAGAGAGCTGCGAGAGACCTGAGGTCTCTCGCAGCTCTCTAGAGGCCGAGTGGCTAGCGCACACCAGCTCGGAGCACGTGGAGCGAAAGCTCGCGCTTCAGAACCCAGGGATCCTGGGCTCAATCCTTACCCCTGCCCCTTTCCATCTGGATGAGCATCGCGCCGGCGTGCTGTCGTGTATCACTACTGTGTGGTGCACGTTAAAGACCCCAGGCTAGCGGTTTTACTGCATTGGCTAAATTGCTCATCTACAGCTGAGACACCAGACGCCCATCGAAGCTGACTAAAGTTCACCTGTATAAACATACAGATCACATGATTAAATCGTAACAAACGCGTTATAAGCTGATTGTGGTGAAATGTGATCTGATATCTCAACGAAGTGCAAGAAAAAAGAAGGCAGGATTCGGAAGGAAAAGAAGCACGAGACAAGAAGACGGAGAAGAGGAAGACATGACTGGAACAACGGGGACGAAAGCTGACTGGGAAGGGGGGAGTCTTCCTGGGAGCCGTCCGCGCAAACAGACAAGGCTGGGCGCAACTGCGAAAGACAACTGGGCCATATCGTGAAGACATTATTCCATTGTCTCGGACGACTCTCAGCGGCAGCTGCACCGACCATGGAAAACATCTCCAGACATCGTTGCCACGACGTCAGCACCATCGTTGTCAGGTGAAGGGAAGTGAAGTGGTTCACTCTGACCCCCACTAACTTATTTGACTCGAGACTCGCATCTATTATTCAGTAGCCCATCAAATAGTTCTTTTACGACTACCCTAAGAGAATTTTATACCCCATAACGTATTTTAAGATATTTTTTTAGATTCGTTTCGCTAGTGTTTTTCAACGCAACTACTAAAACTCACGGAAAAACTGTGCTTGCCTCGTCAATAATATAATGTATACAAAGCTGTGGACAAACGACAGTTTCTCCGAAGAGGTCAAGACTACCTACGGGGATGAGTTGGACCTAAGATCGCCTTGGAGAGACAATGGAGCTGGCCCACAAGAATTTTGCTGAGGCACAACAGATCCAAAAGAATTATTTTGACAAAAAGTCCCAAAACTGTCAACTGCGTGTTGGTGACCGAGCGCTGCATTTGCTGCCGACCACCCAAAACAAGATTCTCATGGCTTGGAAATATATTTTTCGGTGGTCTGCACTGACGAAGGTTACGACTACCTCTTCAATTTGGGACTCACGCAAAAGCTCTTTCATATCAACCTACTCAAGCGATACGAAGAGCGGGGAAAACAAGAACAGCCTCAACCCCAGACATCGGCCATTTTCGCAGTAGACGATGGAAAGGCGGCTTACTATCAGCCCCGCCGCTTCCGAATTCGCCCACACCCTTATTATAATATTCAGCCTAAGATGTAGGACTGTCGCTCTTCCAACCTTAGTGTTAGAGGGAAATAATATAAAACCCGTGGTAAAATATTTACTTAATTGTATTATTATATAAACTGCATATAATAACTATGAGAGTTAGCCCTGAATGCTCGAATATTAGAAAAAGGAATGTTATACCTGTTACCTTCAAACATATTGTTTTTTTTTAATTTATCTAGGAAATTCTGATTTATTTTCTAGCCTTCAAAGATGGTCGTTGTGGAACCGGAGTCTTAGGGATGGACAGAAGGATGCAAATGAACACGCAAATGAAGGGAAGTCTAAGAAAAGTATTGAGATGGTGTCACGCACTGCTATGAAATGGAATCCAACTGGAATCCGGTTTTCTTTCTGAAATAAGGCGGGGAATTGGAATAGTTGGTTTAGCAAAGCCGAGTGAAAAAAAAAACGAAAAGAAACAGCGCGAACAAACGGGGGAAGGTACACACAAGTGTTTCAACCTTGCCGGCGTTGTGATGCCTAACAATCCGTTCGGCTTACGAAGTGATTCGAAGTTTGGAATCGTAATTGAGATGGGAGTTGAAACATCTATGAAATATTTTATTATATCGCATACTGTATTTTTATTCAAATACATACACAAAACACTCAACCATCGGAGATAGGTTATATAAATTAAATGCATATTGAGTAAAATATGTACAAGTCAGTTTGGTGCTACACACAACTATATTTCGGAGAGAGCCGCGCTACAAGCTAGTCTTGTCCACACAGGCAAAAAAGAAAAACTCAGCGTCATCAAATTGTGGCCAGTGATAAGCTGCCCTGCATTACTTTATTTTATTAAATTTATTATCCAGGAAATTTAATTCGCTTTCCACTAGGTCGGCTTATTTTATTCTGGCAATATTCTGTGTTATGTCCAACTTTAGTGAACCGCAGCCGTTTAGTATACACCACGACGATCAGGGGATTATCAAAACAAGGAATTTTACGTACAATCCACAAACCTACCCATTTGGATTTGAATGAGCATCGTACTGTACTTAGTAAAAGACTGTCAGCCTCCTCACTCAACGTTACTAATTTCCCCCTTTATCTATTGAATGAAGATACATATAGGTACAACTTAGATTAGCTTTATGCCACTTTATCAAGACGTACATGTTCAAAACGCCAAAATCTTCGTTTCTTCCTTCGACAATAAAATATAAGAACTACTTCGCGCAGTGCATCAATAATACGCAAAACTTGATTTTTTCTTGGTGTGAAAACGACCATATGTGCACTCTTGTATACTCTCCTGTAATCGCTACCGCGATACGCACCTTGAACACCCCAGGTTAAGACACGTTCTGCAACATCCGAATTCCCAATCGATACCGAATGCATTCGACGTTCTTTGAGGCAGACTAACTGCCCGCTGTCTGATATTAAAACCGCAAAAGTCCCTGTTCGATTAACTTGCAAAAGTAAACCGAAGAAACTACGGGCGTACAGGGCGTAGCTTCAATCAAACAGGTCCGTGTCAATCTAGACCTTCGCAGCACAGAAATAAAAAAAAAACATACTGAAGGCCGGTATTCAATACACAGTTGAAGCAAGATATCGCACTGTGCTATTTAATTTCAAACTGTACTCGTACACCCCTAGCGGGGACCGAGATCCTTCCGGCCCGCGCTGGCGAGAGGCCGCAATCAGGATTGGAGTTGCGCCGGGACCATTAGTTGTAGCAACGTACCTTGATTAGTTTGCCGAGACACCACTTTGGGATATATCAGTAGTCTCGGCGTAAATAAAACGGAGTGGGACGCCTGGCGAAGGATCTATAGGCTTACACGCAGAGCTTCTAAGGGGCCTACATTCGAGTGGAACAAAAGCACAAGCACAAGTAAGCTTGCTGTAAGCTTGTTCCTAATCATGTGGAGAGATTGTTCGACCGCCTTGTTGTTCCTGGTTAAAACGTACCTGACTAAGAGAACATGCCAGATAAAACCTAAACTTGACTCACGTTTGGCAATCTTGTTGGCCGAACTTGGGCCTAATAAAGCTTTCCTCCAAAGAGTTGCGGCCAAGTTTTGTTTGCTTTGACCCTATCTAGCAAGAGAAATGCCATAGTCTGACTATTTTTTGGTTCGCCACGTACGTGCCAGAGTGGAACCTAGCTTCGATAAGCAAACTGAACGCCTCATAGACGCTAAATTCGCCTTGCACGTGCTGACAGAGATGCCCGAGTCTCTGCTCAAACAAATCAAGATTGGGCCTTTGACGTCGGAAGACACTGCCATAAAAACACGGGAAAAAAACTTGGGGCTCCAATCCTCACTGTGAAGGTGGTTCGACATCAAAGCTGTTGTATCACCTGAAACGACTGCCCACTGTACTATAGACCATTTTTATGACAAAACTCACCAGGTGGGTGCTCCAGTCTGTGACGTACCAGAGAACTTACAGTTTATAAAAAGAATGAACAAAGGCCACCTTAACAGTGGTGCTTCGAATATAGATGAAACGTTTAACCACCAATAGACCATTTGCTATATCCCCCAAGTGCCCCGGCCCGCGCTAAAAGAATCATGGGAACGGTGTGCCTCCAGCTCTTTAGCGATCGGTAATTTCAACCCTATTCTTGGTTACACAGGTTTTGAGCGTAATTCGGAGTCACCCTGAACAAGCGCCTGATATACCCAATGACCTGTCATGTCACTTTTAAAATTTCTCCTCAATGTCAGCGTTTTTGATACTGTGCATGCGGTCCACCCTTCAACCTGGATGGGCTGCAGAAATCTCTTACATTATTATCATGCTGATATTAAGCTAGAAACGTTAAAAATGCTATAAACAGCCCCGCGGACTCCGAGCTAAATCCTGGTTTTTGCTTTTGTGAATTATCGGCTTTTTAAGCAATTCCTGCTCAAACAATAATCGCGAGAATGATAATATTGTAAGAGATTTCTGCAGCTCAGCCAGGTTGAAAGGTAGATCGCATGCGCAGTATAAAAAATGCTGACGTTGACGAGCAATCTTAAAAGTTATATGACAGGTCCTTGGGGTATATCAGGCGCTTGTTTAGGGTGACCTCGAATTACGCTAAAACGATGTGTAACCATGGAGTTGGTCGAAAATTAGTGATCACTAGGGAGATGAAGGAACACCGTTCCCATGATTCCTTGAGTGCGGGCCGGGGCGCTTGGGAATACTGCAAATGGTCAATTCTCCAGATTAGCGTCAAACAAACGAAGGAGTGCGATATCTGTTAAAATGTCTCGAGTATTCTTTTAAACCAGCTTGCGTCCTCTAAGCTGTAATTATATAACCGAAGGCCCTCGTTAAATCTTCAACTTTGTTGTCCGTGTAGCATTTATTCTTTCTAGCACTGGTGACATAAGCAAGTTCAACAGGCTTGCAAAGACGTTGCGACTGGAAGTCGCTTGGTACGCAAGCGGCAGTTCATGTTTTTTAAACACCAAAGTGGGGCATACTAAATGATACTGTACCAAAACTCTTTATATATGAAGTCACTACCAACGTCGCAAACTGCCGTCGCCACGGCAGCTTGCGCAACATTAATCTTTACCGCTGAACGTATGTGGTGAGCGCTACGTGCTTCGCATTGGTATAAGGAGCGCCTTATCATCAATTATCTGGTTCGGATGCTTGTTTTGTGCTTGTTCTTTATTGAAACGAATGCAGTGCTGTATGTCGAATGGCGTGATAGGAACTTTTCGCTTCGATCGCTGAAGGTTATTTTTTTCTGTGAAGACGGCGACACGAAAAGATTCCAGAAATCCAACCGGTGTGTCATAAGCAGCTTCGTTGTAAAAGAAAGTATGTCGTCATTCCATATATCAACGGTTTGGCCCACAACCTCAAAAGAACCGCAGGCAGATGTGATGTGGACGTGTTATTCTCCTCTCTAGACAAACTGTCAATCCCTCTCTAACGCATGCTAGCCATTGCAAGACGAAATATGGTGATCATTTTGTCACTTGTGATGAAAGGTTGTTTATGCATTTCCTTTGGCATGCGGCAAACGTTATGTGGGCCAGTTTGGCCGCTGTTTTAATGACAGGGTGTGTATGCTTACAAACGCTGCGGAGGCGTTTTGTTGGCTGCTCATCGCAACCAGCAATGCGTTGCTATTAGCACCCCTTCCCCTTTAGAAATCATGTTTATATCCTGTAATGCTTCCTACCCACCCATTATTATTGGTGCTTGTTACCGCCCACCAGATCTTGTTTCTTTTTTTATTACTGAATTTCATGAAGCCCTTCGATGGATAACTACGTCATATCAGCACGCTCCCATTCTTCTGCTCGGTGACTTTAACTTTCCTGCAATAACCTGGGCCGACGTAGCACTTACTACATCCAAGCACAACAGAGAAAGCGAGAGAAAGCGAGAAAGCCTCACATTTAGTTTATCGCAACTTGTTTCTTCCCCAACCAGGCAAACTGATCATTCTTCTAACATCCTTGACCTTATACTTGCTTCGCATCCAGAAAACATGTCGTCAATTACATATTTACCCGGTTTCAGCGATCACGTAACAATAGATTCCACATTTCAATGTCAACTTGCGCACCCAAAAAAAAAAGTGAAAAAACCTTAACACTGTATGATAAAGGTGACTACAAAAGCATGAACGAAGAACTAGACACTTTCTGCAGCTGGGTTCTCACTGACTTTGCAAAACGTTCAGTTGAAAAAAAACGGGTTATTTTTTTTAAAAACAAAATGGAACATCTAATTACAACGTATATTCCCACTATCACTGTTATTGGGCAAACGTCAACTCCGTGGTTCAATGCTGAAACGTATCAGCAACAAAAAAGCGACAGTTTTAATCAACTAAACTGTCGAACAGCACGAGGGCATGGAATAAATGCAACGCTACCGAAAAAAAAATGTTTGACTCTCTTGTTGCTCAAGCCAAACGCGCGTTTTTTTCTTCTACTTTGCCCGCGATGTTGTATAGCAATCCCAAGCAATTTTGGAAAATGATCAACCCCGTTCAATCAAAGCCCATATCATTATGTGATCAGAACAACTCGCCCATTCCCAAACATGACATTGGCCAAGCACTGAACTCCTTCTGTTTTTACGCAAGAACCAGCCGGCGATCTCCCTGAATTACCATATACTGATCACCCGGCTATGCCCAACATTAACTTTAATTCTAATGAAGTCCTAAAAGCAATCCAAGCTTTGAAACTAACATCCTCCGCAGGTTTTGACGGCATCAATTCAAAGATACTAAAAACACAAAAAGTGCCACAAGCGTCCTTTTGTCACACATTCTTCAGCAATCTCTCTCATCTGGAGCGGTACCACTGCACTGGAAGGAGGGCAAGATCGTTCCTATACCAAAAAAAGGTCCACCAACCTCAGGCAGCAGTTATCGTCCCATTTCAATCACCAGTGCTTTATCAAAATTAAGGGAGCATATAATTTACTCGCATGTTATAAATTTTTTATTATCTGTTAATGTTTTTCACCCGAGCCAACATGGTTTCCTGAAAGGATTTTCTTCTGAAACCCAGCTTGCTCTTTTTACTAACGATCTAAGTTCAAGTGCTAATCATAACATACCTGTGGATGCCCTCTTTCTAGATTTCGAAAAAGCTTTCGATAAAATTCCACACCATCGTCTCTTATTAAAACTTTCGCGGTTAAACCTCAACCCTCAAGTTTGTAACTAAATTCGTAACTTCTTTTCAAACCGACATCAACTCGTTCGAGCTAATAACCACTCTTCGCCCCTATCCCCGGTTGCTTCTGGAGTGCCCCAGGGCACTGTTCTCGGTCCCATACTTTTCCAAATTTACATAAATGACCTACCTGCTAATATCTCATCTAACATACGCTTATTCGCAGACGACTGCGTTGTTTATCGTCCTATGAATAACAGCACTGGCGTTCACGCCCTGCAGTATGATCTTCACCATAACGAGGCTTGGGCCCGTTTGCTCGAAGCGCTAACCGCGGTTAAAGTTAGCCGCAGTACCTACGAGACGGATTTTGAAATCACGTGACTGGCTCGGTAGGGATGCGGGAAAACATGGCGGTGCCCCGGTGAGTGAGCGCCGCTCGCTTCTCAACTAATGTGTCGTTGTAGCTGCAATATCGAGCGCGTGGTGCAGGAGGCTTTCGCTTTGCGTTACCTCACTTAAATCGCAAAGCATGAGCAATGAAATCGCCGCATTTTTTAGATAGTCTTTCGATTCTGGCCATTCCTAAGCCTAAATGAACGCGATAATTGTCGGCATGGCAACGTCTTTGGAAAGCGGATTGCCTTGACTCAATCGGCCGGGTATTGATAGCACGCAACGTGGCACACAAATGCAAACAGCGTTCCAATAGACCAAGCAGCGAGGTGCCAGAGCCGTATATTAGGAGAGTTTGGACAATAGGCGGAGCAAAGGCCGCCGCCAGCGCCGAATATTCCCCCCACGCTTAGAGCGTAAACTAAATTTGTGACACAGCGTCGACCAATCAGGAGACCTCTACTCCATCTCACAAATGTCTGCAGTGATGAAGACAAAGGCACAGGCGCGTGAGCCTAGCTCAGCGAAACGCTTTTGTTTGTACGAGACCTCGTGCATAGGAGGCACTTTCCAAAGCCACGCGCTCGGGCCCATGCCTTTGTCTGCACTGCTAGAACAGCGTCCTGAGACTGGCTGAAAGAAAGCAGTGCAAAGGGTGGGGTGCGCGAGCGTCTTGAGACGCGGAGTTCCGCTCGGCACGGCTCAAATTATACTTCGTTTCACTTTATCTGCGAGCGAAGCCAAAGCTAGAAGCGCGAGACCAGCGCTTTTTGCATTTCTCCCCAGCTCGCGCGCTCGAGCAAAGCCTGAACACACGGAGCTTCCGTGCTCGCGCTTCAAGTTTTGCCTTCGCTCGCACATAAGGTGAAACGAAGTATAGTCGTGTCACAAATTTAGAGCACATGACCACCGCTAGGGGCTGTTTCGCGGCCTGTGGTTGGCCCCGAGATGCTGGCCTATTCAAACCAATGTATGGCCAAACTCTCTCAATAAACGGCTCTGCGAGGTGCATGCTACGAGTGTAGTTACCACGTAGTTACATGCGTTGCACGTGCTGGCGTCTGCAGTAGTAATTGTTCTAAAGCAAAAAGTCTAAAACAAATTTTGCCTTGCACGCGCGTTCGTCAAAGCCTTATGAATACTTACTTCGAATCTTTTATAATAGGGATTATTCACTGGCGGCCATAGCTGTGTGCGCGAATGCTGAGCGCGTGCTGAAGGCGAGCTTCAACAGTTCTTTAGCAACGTGCATTCCGCACCATCAAGAGTGTCGCTCTTAAGGCTGGTTCACACACTTGCAACGATTAAGGCTGGTTCACACACTTGCAACGATTACGTTCGCATGCAACCGAAACGACCGTAACGACAAAAACACCGCAACAACCGTGGCTCATGGATTGCTTCGCGAAGCTACCCCTTGCATCACTTGCCATGCTGTGTTCGTCGAACGCTTGTCCCGGTGACTTTGTCGTTACGGTCGTTTCGGTTGCATGCGAACGCAACCAACGCAGATGTGTGAACCAGCCTTTACGTTTGCATGCAACCGAAACGACCGTAACGACAAAAACACCGCAACAACCGTGGCTCATGGATTGCTTCAAGAAGCTAACAAGAAGCTACCCTTTGCATCACTTGCCATGCTGTGTTCGGCGAACGCTTGTCCCGGTGACTTTGTCGTTACGGTCGTTTCGGTTGCATGCGAACGCAACCAACGCAGATGTGTGAACCAGCCTTTAGCGTATTGATGTGAGCTCGTTCTGAGCATGAGCTCTAAACTGCACCCACAAATATGGCGTTTAGTGAATACTCCCTATAAGGAGTATTCACTGGGCGCCATATTTGTGGGTGATGTCTAGAGCGCATGCTCTGAACGAGCCTACATTAATAGGCTGCAAAGATCGGCAATCTTGAGGGTGCGAAATGCACGTTACAAGAGAACTGTGGAAGCTCGCCATCAGCACGCGCTCAGCAGTCGCGCACACGGATATGGCCGCCAGTGAATACTTCCTATAGGAAGGCCAGCGCGCGCGGACCGTAGAATTACATTTCCAGCGTTCTCCTCGATGCTTGGGTAATTAAGAAAAAGGTCTATTGGGACGCTCTCTGCTTTTGTGTGCTATCAATACCCGGCCGATTGAGTCAAGGCAATCCGCTTTCCAAAGACGTTGCCATGCCGACAATTATCGTGTTCATTTAGGCTTAGGAATGGACAGAATCGAAAGACTATCTAAAAAATGCGGCGAGGTCATTGCTCATGCTTTGTGATTTAAGTGAGGTAAGGCAAAGCGGAAGCCTCCTGCACCATTCACTGCTGACTGACGCGCCCGATATTGCAGCTACAACGACATATTCGTTCGAAAGCGATGCGGCGCTCGCTCACTGGGGCACCGCCATGTTTCCCCGCATCCCTACCGAGATAGTCACGTGATTTCAAAATCCCTCTCCTAGGTTCTGCGGCTAACTTTAGCCGCGGTTAGCGCTACGAGCAAACGGGCCCTGGGCCTGTTTGCTCATCTTGCGGCCGCGGCTGCGGGTGCGGCCAAGAGGGATTTTTCTGTCACGTGACCAGCTCCATGGGGACAAGGAAGTACCTAGCGTCCCTGCCTAATGGCGGAGAAATCCGTATCGCTTCGAGCACAAAAACCTAATTTCGCTCGCAGAAACGGAATGCAGGAACTTTCAACTGGAGTCCAGTTGACCACCCCTTTATACTCTAGGAGCGGTAGGTAAAGTTACGGCCAGGGAGCGTGAACATGAGCCAAAATAAAGAAAAAACCACACGAGATAAAAGCGGTGGCAGTATACTTATATACCTCCGCCAGCGCCGGCGGCTCGCGCTTTCTGCTGTAGTGGGGGTGAGGAAGAAGAAGTGATCGTAAGTGGACCCTTTATTTTCGTTCTCTTGAACCAAAGTGTTTCACTGGGGCCCTTGTGGCCCTGGGTCCCGCTACGAAGAAGGCAGCGATCCTTCAACAAGTAAGATGAGCTCCAAGGAGAGCAGCATGACGGTCCTTGAAGACCGGGTTAATGAAGAGGCAACGGAATGCTCCAAGCAGACCAAGGAATATAGAATTATTCTACCACGTCTACCTACAGGTATGCTCGTCACGAACTCTCTTTTCTTGCATGCGGATATGTCCGGACGACCGTACAAGGCAACAGACTTCAAAGAAGTCCTTTTTTCAATAATTGACCGGAAAGATCTTGTCGCCTTAGGCCCTTTCCAAATGAGCCATGTTTGGATGGCCGTCTTCGCCAATGGCGCCGCAAAAAACAAGGTAAAAGCACAAGAAGAACTCGAAATTAAAAAGAAGAAGTGCCTCGTGATCGATCCTACAAAGGAGGAAATCAAGATGAAACTACTTTGGCTACCGCCTCAGCTACCGGACAGCGAGGTCAAGAAGGTGCTTGAACCGTTTGGAACGGTGAAAGAGATAACTAGGGAGAGGTGGAGATTTTCAGATCTCCAGGAGACGGACACCTTGACCCGATTTGTAACACTAGTGCTCAAGGATCACCTTTCGGTTGATAAGGTCCCACACATGCTCACCATCTACGGTGTGAATACTCTGGTGGTCATTCCCGGACGACCTCCGCTCTGCCTGCGCTGCAAAGCGATTGGCCACATCCGTCGACAGTGCTCTACACCACGCTGTATACAGTGCTGGCGGTATGGCCATTCCACCGAGGAGTGCGTTGTAACCTATGCCTCCAAGCTCCAGGGTAATGCTTCGCCATCGGCTGATGTAAGTGAACACATCATGGACGTCGATGAAATGTTCACTAAGGACCTGGAACCTCTGGACGATTCTCAGGAATCTCAAGAAAACCTCGACAACTCATGCGAGGTCTCCTCGGGGCAGCAAGAGGAGGCACCTAAACCTTGCACCATCGATGCCCTCATCCAAGAACCACCAGATGATCCCACATCTGAAGCTCCACTCACTAGATCAAAGGAGACAAGAAAGCTTCCAACACAGATTACTCCGCCTGCTGCGACGGAGACAGAAGATGAAAGGTCGTGCAAAAAGGCGAAAGTCGACGCCATCGACACCACCTTAACAGCAGATCCCTGCTGCTCCAAAGATGTCCCCCTGAGCAGGGAAGACGTCCATCCCCAAGAGCAACGTGGAAAGGCGAAGTTTAAGGAGCGGAAGAAACCAAACCTTCCCCGATCTGAATCAAATGTTTAAATGGTTACAGTCAGCTTTGGCACCACCCAGATAAGTTCTTTTACCATATGCTCCCTTAACGTGCGCGGTATTAATTCACGCAAAAAGCAATACCAACTATATCGTTTTCTAGAACCACACAATTGCGACATAGTCGCATTGCAAGAGACTAAGGTTTCTCAGGATAACGTTCTGTTCTCGGCTAACAGCGTATGGTCAAGCTCATACGATATATACCACTGCCCAGCAACCGATTACTCTGCTGGATGTGCCATTTTGTTTAAAAAAAGTTTGGAATACCGCATGTGCAGTTTAGTTGAAGGTGTAGATGCAGGTAGGCTTTTAGTTGCAAATGTCCTCATACATGGTCACCCCTGGCGCATAGTTGTTGTTTACGCGTACAATGACTCCGCGCAAAGGGAGAACCTTTTCAATCAAGTGAGGATTCACGCCGACACAAGATTCGATGTTATTCTCCTTGGAGATTTTAACTGCGTATTGTATGCCAAAGATAGAATTCCGAGCAAGAAAATCGTTGACCCAAGTGTGGACATTCTTCAAGCTCTCGTTCGGGATTGCGACCTGTTGGACACTTTCACAACAAAAAATGTCCTTCAATATACACACTTCCAGGGATCATCGCATGCGCGTTTGGACCGTATCTATGTGTCTGGTTCGGCAAGCAGTTCATGTAGTAATTATAACGTAATTCCTGCATATTTCTCAGATCATTGTATGGTCATGGTTAGTGTAGGTTTGAACCGAAAACGAATAAAGAAAAGGCCGCAATCATGGGAATGCTGGAAGATGAACGAAAGCCTGTTAGAAAATGATGCTTTTCAAGCAGCCACAGAAAGCCTTATAAATGACCTTGGACAGATAAAAACTGGGTGGTGCCAAAAGTGGGAACTGTTTAAAATTAAAATTCGAGAACTAGCTATCGAGATATCTTCGATAAAAAGGTACAATGAAAAAACTGAAGAAAGGACGACTAAACAACGATCTCTTGTACTTATATAATCTCGAATGTCAAGAGCCAGGGATGTACAAGAATGAAATAAAAAATATAAAGAGGCAAATAGAAGAACACGACAAGAAGCGTTATGAAGGTGCGGCTGTGAGGACACGCACTCTACAGCTAATTGAAGGAGAGCAGCCTACGAAGAGGTACCTACACGCCGAACGAGAGTATGTGAAGAAAAAGTCGGTGTCATTGCTAATACTGAATGGCCAGGAACTGAAGAATGAAAGTGATATTCACCAGGCTTTTGTCTCGCATTACACCAATCTTTTTGCAACAGGCACTAAGGCACCTCATCCACGTCTGCAAGAGATAATATCAACACTACCCTGCTTAAAAAACGACACAACGGAAAAACTTAATTCACCCCTGGATGTTCAAGAAATTGTGCAAAACATCTCTGAAATGAAAAGTCACAAAGCTCCTGGTCCGGATGGATTGCCTGCTAGCTTCTACAAGAAGTGGAAAGAAAAATTTGCCCCCATACTTTGCAACGTTTTTGAAGAATCTTACACCACGGGTAACTTACCGCTGTCGTTTCGTAAGGCTCATACAATACTAATTCCTAAATCGAAAGACCCTAACAAGCTTAAAAAAGTTGAAGGCTATAGACCTATCAGCCTTCTCAATACTGACTACAAAATCCTGGCTCGATTAATCGCAGGAAGACTTCAATCTGTCATAACCCAAGTCATCGGAGATCACCAAACATGTTCAATAAGAGGAAGAAATATACAGACAAACCTCCACATTGTTCGATCAGTGTTAGAGATATGCCAACGCACACAAGAAGCAGCTGCTATTTTACAGCTCGATCTCGAAAAAGCTTTCGATAGAGTAGACCACTCATTTCTTTTTGCCCTGTTGAAACACATACGGGTCGGCGAAACTCTTGAAAAGGGCATCACACTTTGCTACAATAGCATATCGACTAAGTTAATTATAAATGGGTCTCTTTCAAAATCCATTCCCGTTTTACGCTCAGTACGCCAAGGCTGCCCAATGTCACCGCTACTTTTTAATATCTACTTAGAGCCACTCTGCAGGGTCATCATCAACGACACAAAGATACAAGGTTTTCAACTTCATGCCTGCGAGGTAAAACTCCTGGCGTATGCAGATGACTTGTCCCTCATTTGCTCCAACAAACCAAGCATAGTGGCAGCTATGTCACATGTCGAAGACTACTGCCATGTGTCTGGTGCTTCTGTGAATAAGGCTAAAAGTAGTGGATCATGGTGCGGGGAGTGGGGATCAACACCAGCCAAGTACGTGGACATTGAATGGTCTAGAAACAAACCGCAGCTTTTAGGGGTGCCACTCAGTGCGATGGACAATCCAAAGTCCATGTGGGATTCTGTATGCACAAAGGTGAAGTCAGCTGTACGTATGTGGAGCCAACGATACATTTCTACATTTGGGAAGGCTGCCGTATGCAATATCTTCTTTTTGTCAAGACTAACATACCTTCTACAGGTTATGCATTGTTCTAGAATTACAGTTAATGAGTTCAATAGAGTTTTTGCGACATTTATTTGGAATTCGTCGTACGAGCCTATGCGCCGATCTAACCTTTTCCGACGAACGGAAGATGGTGGTCTAGGCCTCGGTCACATCTTTGTCAGACAGCTAATCGCGAGATGGAAATTTTTTAAAACTCCCCAACATCCGTTCCTAGAAGCATGCAAAGAATATTTTTTACCAAAGTATGCGCAGGCACAGGCATCTGGAATTCCATCAAATGACGCAATCCGTTTACGTGGCTTTTATAAAGAGGTCGCAGACACCATTGAATTTTTGGGAGCACGTTTCACAAGCGCTTTCTTGGAGTCGTGCTCCAAAAAGAAATTGCAGAAATGTCTACTTACTTCTTTATTCCCTGATCCACTATATCGCTTGAGTCCTTTCAATGCTCCTTTAAATTGTATTACGGATGTTTTAAAACGAGTGAAACGTATGCCTATACCACCAAAGTGCAAGTCGTTCTTTTTTCGCTTTCACTCCCGAACAATACCAGTGAAAGAGTGGCGTGAATCCCGGGGATTCGATGTATTCTGGAGCACTAACTGCAGATTGTGTAACACCACTGAAACATTCACTCATGCATTCGTATTATGTGTTGATGCTGTATTTTTTTGGGACGTTTTCAAAAGAACAGTCAAGAAGGACTTTGAAGTTGAGGAGAGTAACTTTCGTTACCTGCATTTCGGAGACCGTCTAGATACGGCCCTTGACACACTTGTGGTACTTGGCTTATATAGCCTATGGAAAACACGGAAAGTGGACACGGATGGGGGTGTCGCCAAACCTTCCTGGGTAAACTTCAAGAACATCTCTATATTTGTGGGTCAGAGCTTGCTGGCACGCTCCGAGGACGATGAATGGAAAGAAATCATAGCAAATATCAGTCGTTCACCAAACATCATATAATTTTTTTTAATGAAAATATAAAGAGTTGTATACGTAGTCACGGACTTAACGACAGAACCGCGGCGAGAAAGGTAGATGTAGTTTCTGCTAAAATCTTGCACACTTCGTACTGAGCTGCAACATTTGCTCTCTAAAGATATTTACCACAAACGTCCGAAGAGCGAAGAATGTTAAGACATAGTTTACGTGATGTTTTTTTCGCTTTGATGATGTGTATATAATGTACTATACTGTTTTCGTGTATATAAGCATGTAAATAAAGAGTTTCAAAAAGAAAAAAAAAATGTGCTCGTAGCTCAGTGGGTAACGTGTCGGGCTCCTAAGCAGAAGGTCGCGCGGTCGAATCCCCGTCCCGCACGAAGCCTTTTTTAGCGAATAAAAGGAGCATTTACCGCGCAGCGATTCAAATTCAAAACACGTGACCGTCATGTGACCGGATCGCAGCGCCCTCCTTCGGATGCAGCACGAACCCCATCATATGAGCGCCCTCCCTCGGATGCAGCACAAACCCTATGCGATAGTATGTGAGCGCCCTCTGTCGAACGAAGCTCGAACTCTGTGTGACATCATGTGGTTGTTATCAGATGATGACCGCAGCTGTCAACACCTGGTCAACCGCACTTGTGGTTTGAGGTCTGTGGTTTGCGGTCTGCGGCTTGAGGTTTGAGGTCTGCGGTTTGAGCCCGGGTCCCGCCCACCTCGAGGGCGGGACCCGGAGTTTTCGAACCCAAAGAGTGACCGAAGAAGCGAAGTCACCCTTCGGTGACCTCCCTTTGTCATTGTGCTTATGTCACGCTAAACGCGCACATAAAGGTTAGGCACCGGGTCCCAGAAGTTTGTCGGCCACGCCTATCCAAGCGTCTGGAAGCTGATTGAATGCCTACAAGAAAATCAGGCGCTCGCCGCCACGGCATTGACACAAGCCCGGAGGGGTGAACCCCCAGAGAAGCGGGTGAGAAAAAACACTCTGCGCCTGCAGAATTGTCTAAAAAATATTTTCGAGTTGTTCCAGGTACACCCAGATCTGCCAAGACTGCTGGAGCTAGTAAGGGACTGCATTCGCTTCTAACCAATCAATAAATAAACTTGTTTCTACTCTAATCAACAAACCATGCACCTGTGAGATTTAATTTATTGTTGTATTTTCGTGTCGCACGCATGCACCTAAGTTGTCCGCACTCCTGTTAAGACCAACATAAAATTTTCTCCTGGTGAGCTTTTGCCCGGGTTTGTGAAAAAATGGGCGAGCTTGCGTCCGAGTTTTTGTCCGGTGAGCTTTTGTCCGGGATTCGAGAATTCGTGCTGCCAAGACACGTACTTGACCGAAAAGTTTATAGCCTATTAGCGGAATTGTCGAACAAGCGATTAACATAAATAAGATGAGAAGCAAAGATTAAAACGAAACACAATGCAAATAAAAACAGAATAGTAAACTATGTGAACACGTTACAAGAGGAGAACTATGTTTCGAGCGGAATTGTATCGGTGACATGAGATCAATATGGCGGATGCAATTTCTAGCGCTCGAGACATAGGAATGGGGGCCTCGCAGCCGGTTGGCTGTGGGCCGTGTCCAGCGAGTCGAGGGCCGCCTGCGGCCCGCGGGCCCCGTGTTTGGGACCCCTGTTCTAGATCTTTCACATTTGCACTACATGACTCTTTTTTTTTCTGCCCGCAGGAACGGCAGCTTTTTTCCTGACAACGCCAAAGATGGTTTGATGACGCCAACGATCGTTGGCGCTATCAGAAAAGGAGCCGCTGTTCCTGAGGAGAAACAATAAGTAATGTATTGCAAGAGAGAACGATCTAGATTATGACATGTTGCTTAGTTGGCGGGTGCATTGTAATCTATTAAGATACTAAAATGTTTTATTTATGTTGTTTTTTCTATTAAAATCTACAGTGGCAAAAGCATCTTTGTCCTGTCGTGTGTGTTTATTTTTCGCTGCCCGCGTTTTTGAGCTGCTTATTACCCATCATGTACAACGATTTTTGTTGTTTATTTCCTGGGGCTAGAACCACTTAACTTACACAATAGTAAAAAAAAAAAAACGCCAGGAGTGCGAAAAATAGGTTTGTGCATGGGAAGCTTTTAAAACTATTATATTCTATAATAAGAAAGGGAAATGAAGAACGCAGCCCTCAAACGGAACCGGAAGTTTCGCCCACTTTCGTTTCCTCGGATTGACCAAAAAGCAACAAAGACTTGTTTTGTTTTGTTTTAGTTCGTAGATATGCGCGTTTTGACTGCGACGGTGACCTTAACCGTCCCTCACCCCCTGTTCCACTTTCTGTACCCGATTGTAAAAAAACCCTGATTCCCCCCTAGAGAACAAAGGTACACTCCCTCCCTCTCTCCCACTACAGTCTGCAATCGGGGGCAACGTTCGGTGCCCTTCGCCATTCTTCGTATGAGGTCAGAAGGTGAGGGAAAGCTCAAAGGTGTGCAAGCTTCTCCTCATAGGCTTCGAAAAGTCAAGGACAGTCGGTGGAGACAGCTATAAAAGGACCAGAATGTAGATATTTTCTCACATAACCGAGCAGAGCGAGGTGCTGCTGTGAACGACTACATGGAGAACCAGAGCCCAGTCGACCGTTTCAATGGAGGCAATACCACGAGGGACAAGATTCGAGGACTTTTGAAGGGTAAGTTACTAGCGTGTAGTTTTTGTTCTGCACTTCCCGTGCATGTCTTTTGCGTGTGTGGGTGTTGTCTCCAGGTACACCTGGAGACAACACCCACACACGCAAAAGGTTTTCACAATCAGGTTTTCACAATCTTAAAAGTTCACCAACTCGCCTGTATCTTTTATCTTACTTCCATCATTCAGTGCACTGCTCGTTCTTTTATTTCTTCTCTATTTTTGTTAGGCTAATGTACTCCTTTTTTTTTAAATGTGCCTCGCGTCTCAAATGCGCGATCGAATCCTTATTTACTTGTTAATTTCGTTTTTTTGATTCAGAGGAAAGCATGGTAGGCTTGTATGAGTTCTCACTCGACCGATCAAGACGACGCTACCAAGAACGCGAGAACGAGTCCATCCACAAGTTCACGAGAGGACTAGAGACGAAGCTCGAACTGGGAACGGTATGTACACTAACATCTACTGGACCTATTGTCGTGCAGATTGTCTTTGCCAGAACTGAGATTAGCCATTGAACTTTCGCTGGATTGGCTTTCCTTCCATTTTTGTTTACGAGTTTTTGCCCATCAACCACTCATAATCCGTGTGCCTTCAATCTTCCAGGCGGAGCGGTCCAGGTCGCAGTCTCGTGTTGCAGCCAAATACCGGGACGTGTTCGGCAGCTTCTGGGATATGCCGTCCTCCATGCCTCCCCTGTCGCCTGAGACGTGCTGCGCGTCATTGTCTCCGAGTCGCCCGTCTCCAGGTTTGCCTCCACAAGGGCCGGGGCCTACTCCTAAAACGACGTCACCCGAGGCCGCACCTAAGAGGCCTCCAGGCGAGACGTCACATGGATCCCGGCCACGAGCCTCTGGGAGGCCCTTCCGTTTCTCCCGCTCGGAACTGAGCCCTCTTTCGCCTCCATCACCCGCGGCGTCCAAGAGAGGAATCGGACAGAGGCTGGCGTCTTTCTTCCGGGCCACCAAGGCGAAGAGGACACCACGCAACCAGCGCTTCTTTACTCGAGGCTACATGCCAACGTGGAAGGTATGTGTGCCGTTCAAGGATCCCTCATCAAGTTGCCCCAGCTTCTAGAGTATTGGATTTCGCAGTTCGATCGTATATTATTGGGAGCAGTGGATCGTGGTTCGCGTCGCTATTCATGTAGAATGTGTAGTTAAAATAAATTAACGGTAATTCCATGGTGAGTAGGGCTGGGGGTTCAGGAAAAGGTCTTACTGCATTGTTGTATGTTCACTTCTTCTGTTGCCTTTCACAGTTACTCTTAACTCTGTTAGTGTCGGGGGTTAAAATGTTCAGGTTTGCGGCTCTCTATTCATTGCTTCTAGTTGTCGTTTTGTGGCGAGTCTTCACGCGTGTCCTCGCCAGCAGATGCTAAAACAAAGTCTATTCCTTCCCAGCTCGCGAGCCCTATGCTGGGACGTCGCAGCGGCTGCCGCTTCGCCTCTTTGCGCGACCGAGTGCCGGCCCTCATCCGCAAGTCGCTGCGCCGCCGGTCCTATGGCTACGCGGTCAACCCACTACCACGTGTTTAGATGAATTTCCACTGCCGCAAATATGCACGGCGGTTGCGTTCTTCTTTTCTGCTCTTCACCAGTCTGTGTGATGTTTTTATTCTTGCCGTCTTGCAAAGAATAAACGCGGATGAAGTATATTGCAAATAATCTGCCCTTTATTCTCCATTCAATATCATCCCGCAGCGCCTGCATCAGGCATTCTACTCCGTTCACTCTGCACACCTGTTTCTGCTGTGGCAGATCATCGGTGCTCCTCCAAAATAATCTGCCCTTTATTTTTCATTCAATATCATCCCGCAGCGCCTGCATCAGGCATTATACTCCGTTCACCTTTAAAGACTCTGCTGACTCTGCCTCACAAGAGCGAACGCGCAGGCACGCGCAACCAAAGAACTGCGGAAGCCAGAGAGCTTGCGCTGAAGGCGGAGCTTCTTGTCTCAGCTTGAAACGGTATTCAATTGGAAAGTTTTTCACTTCACGCGAGCTTACTGGCACTATACCTCGTCTCACCTTAGCATGGACTAACTGCGAAGGCTGTGCAAGCGCGAGCGGCTAACCTTGACTGCCTTGACTGGAGCACTCGCTGCACGAACGCTCGTGCAGCCGCCGAGGCTTCATCCAAAGCATTTTGCTCGCGCTTCTAGCATGCACGGCTAACAATAGTCCATACTAGGGTGAGACGAAGTTTTTTTATAGTGGGACTCAAGAATACTCGCACGCAACGCCACTGGTCAAGAAACTCCATTATTAGCGCCGAGATGTTTCGGTGGCGCCCTCTTATGGTTTCCCTCCGTGACGTCACGACTGGGATTTGCCCGTTGGATTTGCCTCACCGTGACGTCACCAGTTGTTATTCTGGCTACTTACCATCGGGTGCGACGACGAGTTCGATGGTGTGTTTAAAAAGCACAGTAGAAGCTAGGAGAGATCGCAATCCGAAACTAACACCGTCAAAGTTGACAATCTGACAGTGCTCATATGCCCATGGTTTGGCCAATCGTGGAAAGTAGGGTGCCTACATGTCTGTCTGTCTCAGGGTGAAGACCTCCATTGTTGCACTGAATGTTCAGCGCGTGACGCTCTCGCGCACTCGTTGCGTGACCTGGGCGCTAAAATGGCGTCTATGCATTAGCCAAAGCTACGCGCTCGAGCTGATTGACACCGGATTGCGCGTACTTCAAAATGCATAAAAAAACGATTGGGCGTAAAAATGGCTGAGATGTCACCACTCAAGCAAAAGCGCGCGTGTGTATGAAGGCACTCTAGTGGAAAGCTGACCACAGCGACGCTTTTGGCCGCGCACATCGCTAATTGCGGTGTAATTCCAAGGACAAAAGCGAGCATTTTCATTCAATCTCTCCTTCGCGAAACTTGATGACGCAACTGGGTGGTCGCAGTACCGCCCAGTGACGATATTTGAATGCGGCTCATAGATTGGACCCGAGTATTGCGTGGGCACTCGATTTGGCCTCGTGATAATAGATAGCTCGAGAAACATTCGGGTAATGGCCCCTGCCCAATCGCTGCACTGACGATAATAGCCGAACCAATACTATGTCTGGAACTCAGCGCCTGTCCTGTGCCTTGCCAACCCCAGCGCGTGGCTCTGATCAGCATTGGCGGAATATAATCGGCTCCAGGGGGGCTATGTTGCGCTTTTTGGACTCCCAGGAGACTAGGGAGAGGGAAGTGACGTCAACAACGCAGCAAATGCAGATTGGATGTTGATTTTGTTTTCTTCTGTCAACATCCAATCTGCGTTTCTCTAGTCGTTGACGTCACCCGTCCAAAGTCTCCTGGGAGTCCCAGTTTGTTGTTTCCGTTTTACAACTGCTCTAATTAATTCCATTTGTTGATCCAAAGTAATTTTGGGTGTTTGCGTTAGAGAAGTGGTTTGCGATGTCGACCCCTGATTCATTTTTTAATTCGGTTGCTATCGTCTGCTATTCTAACTAAAATTCAACAAGTAATGTGTTAATATTACAAAACAATTGCCACAGCAAAATGTAAAGAGAAAAAAATATACTTTTTATCACATTCCATGCAAGTAAAATTATGATCTCTTTTATTTCGGTTTTACTACTTTCTCAGACGTTTGACTTGCCGCCTTGCCTGTAGGATTTCGCTCAATCAATGCATCCAGAGCTGCTAGTCTTTTTTTTTTGCTTATTTTGTGGAAGTTTTTGTGTTTTTTTAATTGTCACAACTGCAGTTTTTATCAGTACTAGATAGGCGTTTACTGTTATTGAAAGGAGTGGTAGCAAGATCGTTGTATATTTAAAAACACATAAAATTGTAGTTGCTGAGGAAAGGATGCTTGTTTCGGCTCCGTTGGTGTGAAAGCCATACCGATGTTGTTACCTTGTTTTCCTTTTAATGAACATTATGAAACGATTGGATTAGCGCGTTAACTTGCCTTGAACTTTTTTTTTTCTTCAAGGTGTTTCAATTGAACAGGCGGGACTAACTGTAAAAACAGTGTAAGGCGCAGTAGTGCAAGTTTATGATTCGTAAAAAGAATCACAATTAAAAAGTGAGACACGCGAAAAATAACGCAAAAAAAAAAAAGTTCCTAGCGCGATTTGAACCCGGAACTTTCACGCCGCGACGAAAAGTACCGACGCTCTAACCTTTCGACCACAACAGAAGACGCGCGCCGCCGGCGCTGGCCGAGGTATATAAATGCACTGCAACCGCTTTTATCTTGCGTGGTTTTTTCTTTATTTTGACTCATATTTACTCTCCCTGGCCGGAACTTTACCTGCCGCTCAACTAGACTCCAGTTGAAAGTTCCTGCAGTCAGTTTCTGCGAGCGAAATTAAGCTTTGGTGCTTGAAGCGATACGGATTTCTCCGCCATTAGGCAGGGACGCTAGGTACTTCATTGTCCCCAAGGAGCTGGTCACGTGACAGAAAAATCCCTCTTGGCCGCAGCCGCAGCCGCGGCCGCAAGATCAGCAAACCGGCCCAGGGGGGCTAAGCTCGCCTTCGGCGGGAATCTCTCCGATGCGGCGTCACGGGGGAGGGGAGGAGCTTCTTTTGACTCCGCCCCTGCGAGTTTCCCACTCCTCCTCTTACATTTCCGACCCCCCCCGGCGGCGGCGAGTTCCCCAGCGTAGCTCCGATTTGTCCCTACGCTCCGCAGTGAAGGGTTTAATTTTTTTTTTTTTTTTTTTTAAATCGGGGGATCGGTGGCAGGCTGGGCTAGCGCACTGCAGCTTGGAGCACGTCGAGCGAAAGCTCCGTTGCAGAACCCAGGATGCTGGGTTCAATCCCCACCCCTTCCCGTTTCGATGTTGATGAGCATCGTACCGGCGTGTGGTCGTGTATCACTACTGCGGGATGAACATTAAAGACCCCAGGCTAGCGGTTGTACTCCACTGGCTAAATTTCTCATCGAGAGCTGGGAGAATCGTCGCCCGTTGAGGCAGACCAAGATTGAGGCTGTATCAACATACACACAGCCCAATTCTTTTACTTAAATCGTAAATTACAAATAAGAATCGGTAGGCTCGTTCACACTCTTGCAACCAAGTACGACCGAGAGAGACAAGACCGGTTTTTAATCCTCTTACGACGTCTTAGGACCAGCTCCGCAGCAGCGCCCAAGGTCCTAAGAAGTCGCAAGAGGATTAAAAGCCGGTCTTGTCTCTCTCGGTCGTACTCGGTCGCAAGAGTGTGAACGGGCCTACTAAAGCAGAGAATAGGCGGAAAACAAGATACAGGAATGGCGAAGACTAACAACTGTGTAATTTCTTTCTCATCTTTCTCCCCCCATACCGCCACACAGCCACAATATGTTTTTCGAAATAGGGTGCACGTGGAGCGAAAGCTCGTGCTGCAGAACCCAGGATCGTCGGTTCAATCCCCACTTCTGCCCGTGTCGATCTGGATGAGCATCGTGCGGTCGTGGATCACTACTACGTGGTGCACGTTAAAGACCCCAGGCTAGCAGTCGTACTGCACTGGCTAATTTGCTTATCTACAGTGGGTAACAATATCGCCATGTTCTGGCATGTTCTCCTGCTGTATAACAACTAACGACCAATTTGTTTGTCAAAATACGATGTGGAGGGAGAAAGATGAGAAAGAAGTTACGCAGTTGTCCATTACCTTTATCTTATCGGAAAGCTAGAAACACCCAACTGCTCCGAGTGTGAAACCATTGAAGACATTACACACATTCTGATTATATGTCCAAAATATGAAGAGCACCGGCAGAAATTATTAACGGACATTAAGCAGCCACCAGGAACAGCCCTTACGATTCAGCTTCTCCTGGGCCCCTGGGATAATGAAGCCTGCGCCTTGACAACTACGAACGCCCTCATACGTTTCCTGACAGTAACAGACCTCGACAAGAGACTCTGACATGTTGCACTGAACTCTATCTTGATTCTATTTTATGTGTATGTTTAATCTGCAGGTGTGATCTTTTCATTGTTTTACTCCTTTTGGTTTTTTTTTTCTTTTCTTCTATATCTGTCATACCCCTACACTAGAGCCACTAAATGAGCTTATTTAGTGACACTACCCTACCCCATCCCCCCCAGAGTAGCCAGTCAGGAGAGTATCTCCAGGCTAATTTCTCTGACTTCCTTTTTTTCTACCTCAATAATAGTCTGCGCCATTCATGTTCATTGCTTTTCTTCTACCCTCTGTTTTAGTTTAAATTTTATCAAGTGCGTTTTTCTTGCATCTACGCAGCGCAGAAAACCATCAAAATAATTGTAAAAGCCTGTAGGTAATGATAAATTGCGTTCTTGGTTGCAGATTGTCATAAAAACATTTGTTTCTAGGATTCACTTCGTAGAAATTGCTTGTAGGATTCACGACGGGGACGACGGTCCATTCACGGCTCCATCGCCTCAAGCCCGGTTCGCCACGCAGTTCATCGCACAGCCACCTTACCACGTCCTTCGAGAGGCAATGGTTTTGTGGAAAATCAACGTCGTCCATGTCAAACACATTGGCGTGGCTTAAATACCTACGCCGACGGTGAAACACGAACAAACACGCTGCCATTTTGGACGCTTCTCCCTCATCTCGCGCCCAACTCGCCCAAACTCGCCTAGGTTGAAGCCGGCAAGCTTTTTCCATCCTCGGCGGCTTTTGCCACGTCACAATGACGTCACAGCATCTCGCCGCGAGTTCTGATATGCAACTCTCCGACCGCCTCAAACCCTTCATTCTGACGTCACGATCTAGGGAGTGTCGGCGCGTGTCGTCACGCACGGCGCCGACCAATCGCGGCGGTCGGCGAGTTTGGCGGAGAACTCGCCTCGTTCTCTCCGCGCCGAGCTTAGCCCCCCAGATCAGGTGGCCGCTTGTTCTGGCTGCGAGTTGTGGTGGTGAACGCTGCTCGGTTTTCTTTAATTTTTTCTGCAACTTCGATTGCGTGTGGTGAAAAACTAAGGGGTGTTTCACATGCCATGAACTTCAGGGATACGTCCTAAGCGGTATTTGCGCAAAGTGCAAAAATCGTTGCATCGTCCCTTTAAGGGTGAACGAGGGCTAACAAACGCGAAAAAAAAAAAAGTAACGCTTTCGCATTTGCGGGGACAATCCCGCTAGGCAAAGCATTGTATTCCTTAAGAGTTCCTAAAAAAAAGTAACTTACCCAATTCCGTCCTGGTACGAGCTTACATATTTTGTGGATGTGATTTTTACCCTGTGAAATATAATTTGAAAGTAACAGATATGAAGAAGTATTTATGCCAGTGGTTTTACGATCGATACTAAATAATAAGTTTAATCGTAACTTTTTTTTTTTGTTAGAGTGCCAATAAATGTTTTTGTTGTCACAAAAATAGAATACATTTAGGATATAGCGTAGCCGTCACTCATCTTCGTTTTGCCACCCCTCCATTTTTTTACTATTTCGAGGTTGAAAAGTTTTAGTATTTTTTTGTCGCCAATGCCGGATATGCTTACCATGTGACTCGGTACGAGAGTAAACGAAAAAGGTGTATAGGCAACATGTAGGGTTGATTTTTTTTTTTCGGCGCAGAAATTTACAATAACGTCGCTGATATGCGCGTTCCACTTGCAATCAGCTGAAAGCGTGACATCTAGATATTTTCGTGTTTCATCGTTTGATAGTCCATTGTTCAATTGATATTAAATTTTGATTTTTTTCTTGAGTCAAACTAACATGGACACATTTCTGTACTTATCCACTTGAGGATAGCAGTGGTTATGTCTAAAATTCTAACTTGAGTAATGCAGTGTTAAACGATTTCCTAAATTCTAAGAATGCGCAATCAATCTGCCAACCTCCATCAACACTAGTAAGTAGATCATGATACAGCTCAGTCAATTTTCTAAATTCATGTTGGGACTCAAATAAAAAAACATGTAAGCTGGGATGCTTAAAGGGACCATGAAACGATTCTGAAATTGAATTTCATTCACCGGACGCCGTAAAAGGTGTGAAAAGAAACACAAAAACACAAAAATAGGAAGCCAAAAAAAAAATTCTTTGCTATAGAACTTTTAAAAGAAAACTGGACTCTTTTGCGCCTTCTTTCCATCGAAAGCTCTCTGACTTTTCAATGCTATGCATAAGCGGAACTGCAGCACGTCAGCCGAATCCACGTCGCGTATTGGGTAAGCGCCTACCTCACCAGCACCGCGATCATAAACAATAAATAGCCGGCAAATGTTTCCTAAAAGTTTTGTTAAATAATATTAAGATCCACATTTTGTAGCATAATTAGAGATGTGTGGCGAAAATTGCACAATTTGATAATGCTGAGAGCCAAAAGCCATCTATCGTGTGGTAAATGAAGCTGAGAGCCAGCTCCGGAGGAACTCCATGGGACGAATATGTTGCGAATAAGAATAACCGACGAATTTTGCCCGGCGGCTTTTGCTCTGCGCGTGGAATCAGCACAGTACCTGCTACGTCGCGCGCAAAGCGAGCGTGCCGTCGTGCGGCGTTCGCCAGTTATTCGTCACATAATTCGTTCCATGGAGTTCAGCCTTTACGCACTTTTTACGATCAAATCAGCGTGGCCGACAGCGTCGCTTGGTCGCGACGACCAACGAACGTTTATTTTTCTACGTGTTCTTCTCGCGCGTCCCGACTTCAAGCAGCAAGAAAAAAGTACTTGAAACAGACCACGACGAACGAGAACGCTGGATCCACGAACACCCGAGAAAAGCTACGACGGTCACGAATCCACCGACTCCGACCAAGCGAGCTGCGCAGAATATAGGCCTAGCAGGCACTCCGAATCGGCGCAGCGTTGCTTCGACGGTACTTGGCCAAGACAGTCTGCCCACGACCGGCTGGCGTGCTGAATGGAATATGCCCGCGCGACCCTTGTGGACCCTTCCCGTATTATAGTTTGATCGCTGACCTCCATTTTAGATTAACAGGTGAGGTCAATCTCTTCCCCTTGTCATCTCCTTGTTTTCCGAGGCAGTGTTGACGAACACTGTCGTCGAAAAGGAACTCTCGTCGATTCTATCTTCTTGTTTTGTGTGATATAGAGCTCGAATAAACGCCGTATGGATTACCTTCGTAACACGGTATGTACACTTTGTTATTAGTATGCCATTTTTATTCTGACACGACTGCACGTCACTGTCGAGCTAAAAAAGTTCGTGGGAGCTACGTGCAAAGCCGGGCCAACCTTCCTTTGCCGAGTGCCACGTCAGTATCGAGTTGCAATCGTGAAAGATCGGTCCCGAAGCGCTCACCAACAGCGCGAATACAGCACTTCCATCAAACGCGCGCGTCCGCTCAGAGTGTGAACAGGTATTTACGTGGTTTTGCTGACACTGTCGTAGTTCAAACGTATCTTTTTTAGCGTCGGCTCGCTCCTGCATCTCCGAGGCCGTGAAAAACGCCGCGGCGATTTGTTTCCATCTACGTCGCTTTGCAAACGACTGACACGGGCCGCCTTTTACCATCAATGACAGCTGGGTTGACTTCTGGAGTCTTCACCGGAAGACTCGCCGCACTTCCCAACAGGCATACCGGCGTATGAGACTAGTCCCATGCTGTCGCTGTAGCGCAACATATCGCTTCCACTATTGGCCCTCTCCTCCCCCCCCCCCCCCCTTTTATTCTCTTCCAACATAACAACGCGATCTCTCTCTCTCTCATTGAATTTCGCACAGCTGCGATGTGTCCATGGCTATCGCGGCGATGAGAGGCGTCGTTTCAGAAAATACGTCGGTGACATCAGCGCAGTAAAACCTACCGGCGCACCCCCAACTCGCCGCCGCTAACCCTCCCACTCTCTTACTGCCGAGAGAACTTCCGGTTTCTGACCCAGCGGACGTCACGACCGTCAAAATTACGCCGCAACTTGTTTTGCGGTCAGTTGGAGAGAAAGAAAAAGTCGATATTTCATTATTTTTTTGACGAAAACGGATGCCTGTTCGGCATTCAGTGAACGTTGGAGGTTTAATGTAAAAGTTATCTGGCAAAAGTAAAAAGGTCATTTCATGGTCCCTTTAATGATTTGGGGGAATAAAACATGCTCGAGTAATTTACAATATATCACATACTGAGTATATGACGGATCTATCTATCTTATCCGTCACATTTCACTTTAGCACTTGTTAGAATGTGCTTAAGATGAAATCTTAAACCGCAGAGCACACCATCGTAGTAACCTACGTACTGCATTCATCGAATGATGAGTATCAAGTGGTATTTGGCTCGAAAACAATGTGAGCAGAGAAAATATAGTACGAGTGCAGGCTGGTGAATATGAACCATGTTGAATTAACCTGAGACTGGGGTAAAAAGAAAACATAAAAACGTAGAAGGGACAGAAAATATACAGGACGACGTCTCAAACTCGAGGTCATCACCATTAACACAAAAAGACTTAGTCTTTTTTGTGTTGGTGGTGATGACATTGAGTTTGATTCTATATAAACGAGTTAGTCGAGCTTGAGACATCGTCCTCTCTATTTTCTGTCCCTTCTACATTTTGATGTTTCCTTTCTACCCCAATTTCAAGTTAATTCAACATGGTTAATCTGTACAAGGAAGCGTACCTACCCTGCACGGCTTCTCTGCTTACTCGGCACAACCTGTGCCAAGCATGCAAACAGAAATTTTAACATGTCGAAGAGCTCGTTAAGCCTTCTATTTGTGGGTCATCTTTAATGACAATGCACGGACGGTAAAATATACGTTGATAAAAGTTGAGTAGCATGCAATTTGCCGGCAAGCTAAAATTAACTTTACAAAAAGAAACCTATTCTTCCTGTTTGCTCGCTTTTTAGTCAACGGAATTTTGTCCAGGTAGACGCCGATGTTGAGACATCTAAACGGCAAAAGTAAACAGTTTCACGTCCGCGACAGGACTCGAACCTGCAGTCTTCTGATCCGAAGTCAGACGCCTTATCCATTAGGCCACGCGGACGGACGGAATTCGCACTACTGCTGTAACTGCAGAACGTACAGGCACATTCAAATAGCATCACAGCGCAATCGACACTTTCACAAATTCAGTGCCATCTTGTTTCTCAACTATCAGTCTAAATTTGTGTATGCTGATGGAGGTTAAATATAGTAACTATTAGTGAAACGCGAAAATGTTCCATAAGCCAGGTGGATTCATCATTAAAAACGCTTACTGAGTCTATAGCTTTACACAACAAAAATGATAACGAAAGTGTTTAAACGTTTCGCCACCCATGCGGGTGGCATCTTCAGTACACACTGGCATACTAACAAACGTATTTATGCTTTAAAAGCACTCAACTGTCCAAAGACGTTTATTTCCGATATCTCAGAAGCGCATGCAGAGGGGAAAGGAGAGTGTATCACGGGAAAAGAACGCATCGATTGTGTTTATCCATAGCCTGGCAGATCATCACGTGACGCGGCCGCCGAAAGTGAAAGGAAAGATCGGCAGACAAGAGTCATGTAACAGGCGCCCCGCTGCGTCGACGCGCCGAAACACACTTATCCTGAGTGTTAAGAATGGAACCTTCGGCGACCTTCTTCCGTGTTTCAACGCTGCAGAAACGAGTCACGATCTGTCCGGGACCGTCGCCCGCCTGTCCAAGCCTGCGCGAAACGAGTCCCGACGTGTTCAGAACCGTCGCCGACCTGTCGGGGCCTGCCCGAAACGAGTCTCAACGCGTCTGTGACGTCAACGGGGCGTGTGTGTGTGCGTGGGGGTTGGTGCACCCAGGAAAGGGAGAGAGGCATGACCTAACTGCGGAGAACTTTGGCTACATCGCACTTGAAAGGGAGAGAGGCAGGGCCTAACTGCAGAGAACCATGGCTACGACGCACTTCTTTCTACGACGCGGCGGTCTCTGCTGCAACGCACTTGGCGGCGGTTTGCTACGTCGCACCTGCTGCCCTGGCGGAGAGTGAGGAAGAAACGGACCCTATATAAGGCGGAGCGTGAGGCTGCTGCGGTTGTTCTCTCGGATTTGACGACTGTATCGACCCCATGTAATTAAACCGTTCGTTACGTTACCAATTCTCCCACCTCCACTGGACCCCTGGGTTCTTCACTTCGGGGAATGGTCGTCGTCACGAGCCAGGAAGCCTCCGGACGTGCGGCTTAAACCCCGCCTCGAACACGAGCGATAGAATGTCCGCTCGTGCTTCTTGGGTTTCTCGGGCTACCGCTAGTTTGTTGTTTGTTTGTTTATTATGAGGTGTCAGGAAAGGGGGAAACCAGGAGATGTGTGGAAGTTGAAAATTATATACAAAAAATAGGAGTTAAAACGTCAATTTTCAACAACTAATCTAGTTAAAAATCCGCCAGCTCAGTGTCCCGAAGAAAGCGCAGAAGAGCGCGGAAGGCTTTCTCCGCTGTTCCTCTGGTTCCTCTGGAGTTCAAAAGTTCTGTAATAGTTCCATATTGCAGTCCGCATAGTGTGTAGGGATGGAAAAAAAGTTCTTATGGCCTCTTGATGTGTGGAACAAACCAGAAGGGCATGTTCTGTGTCCACTGGGTCGCCGCAGGTGGGGCAGTTAGGATCCGCTTTGCGACGCATCATGTGGAGCCGCATGGCAGTGTATGGGCAACCAGCCCGAAGCCTGTGGAGAAGGCTTGTCTCGGCCTTAGGGAGCTTGCGGGGAACCACGGGGGGTGGCCTCCCCGTTGCGACCCCAGGATGTGGATGCCGTTCTGTGAGAATCTCACGGATGAATCGATGAGTCTCGTTGAAGCGATCCAGTAAGAAGGTTGGGACTGGATCGTCGTGTGCCTTTGCAGCCAGCTGGTCAGCCCGTTCGTTGCCAGGAATCCCGACACGAGACTGGATCCATTGCAAAGCAAGGCACCATCCCATGTCTTTAACTGCCGGTGCCTCAGACGCGACTCTCACGGTTGCATTATGAAGTCTCTGAAGCTGCTGAAGAGCACCTCTTGAGTCTGTGAGTACGACAGCTTTTGTTGGTGACGAGATGTTCTTAATAGACTCAAGAGAAACCCAGATGGCAACGAGTTCTGCCGTGGTTGACGACGATACAAAATTTAGCCTGCCCAATATCTTAGCCCATTTCTGGAATGGTAATTCCTACCGTGGCAGTCCGCTTGGTAAGGTTAATTGAGGCGTCTGAATAAAGATGAATCCAACCTTTGTACACTTCGTCTATGCGCTCAAGAGCGATTGATTGAGCGACAAGCACTGGGACATTCGCCTTGCGCTGTGGGATTCGGAGCGTCTCATGTATCTCCAGGGGAGGGCGCGTGGATTGTGGTGGTTGAGGAAGGATAAATTCGCTACAAGCTCCAACCTCGAAGTCGAATCGTCTTGCTTGGCGCCCTAGGTGAGAGTTCGGCCGGGAAAAGAGATGTTTACGGATTGTGTCCGCAGGGGGGAAACTGCTCATACGAGCGATGTTGCGCAGCGCCCTCTTTCCAAGTCTCAAAGACAGCGACCACTCTTCCGCTGCAACAATTGTCGCCACGTTCTCTGCTGAAGGGGGGAGTCCCAAGCAGCTTCGTAGTGCGGACCGGTGAAAGGTATCGATGTCTCTGATTTGTGCTCTTGCAACAGCCAGTAGTGGCAGTGAATAGAGCAGCCTGAACATGATGAGCCCTTTGTACATTTGAAGTAGTGCACGTTGGGGCTACCGCTTCTTTTCTCGTTGGGTTTGAAAACCATGTTTTGGGTCCTCGCCGCTGCAAAAGTTGTGCGCTGAATACCAGACTCCCCGAGAAATGCTCTGTGCTACCAACTCCGGGCGCTCCAAATCTGCGACCGCGGCACTCTATATAGCTTCCGTCATCAAGCTGCCGGGCTTTGTGAGTATAGAGGAGGCTATGGTCTATTCCATATGTTCGGGGCTTGTCAGACGCGGTAAGAAGAGCCTTACGTCCGCTGGGTATACAAACTGTGTTTAAATCTCATTAGACTCTGGCGAATGTGTTCCCGAAGCCAAAGGACCGCAGCCCTGTGAACGTCCGGAGTGGGGTAGTATACAAAGTGCAGTGCGGTGATTGTAATGCGACGTACATTGGCAACACTGGAAGGAAGAGGACAATGGGACTGAAGGAACACAAAAGAGGAGTGGCCAAGGCCTCGTACGCGACACAATCAAAGACGGAACTTGTCCACCACTGCTGTACAACGAGGCACACGTTTGACCTGGACAATGCAGCGACTCTGTGTCGAGAACAGCGATGGGGCCTTAGGAAAACCGTGGCCCACTGCCGGACATTTACGGGGACATCTGTGATAAACAGTAACTGGTTTACCGCTCGCCTCAGTTGTGTCAGTATGAGGATGCCACCTGTATAGGTGGCGAAACTTCTAAACGGTTTGTCACCATTTTTGGTTGTGTCAAGCCAGAGTAAACGTGTTTAATCGTCTATTAGTTAAAGGCAGATTTACGAAATTTATGGTGTTCTTCGATGTAGAGTTCTTTCTATAGACGCTTTACACACGCGCCAGATTGAGCCGCCATAGCCGCCCTTCTCTTGTCTTACCGAGAGGCCGAGCCACTGAATCGGGGGTTGACGAGTCTCCACAACGGCCTATGCTGGGGGGAAGGACACAGTAACACTTAAAATTGCAATAACCTGTCCTGCTGTGGAAATGATGAAGTCAAGCGAACGGAATAAGAAGGAACAAAAACTGAAGGTCAGTTATGGCGGCGCCCATGCACAGCTGCTGGAAGCGTCTATATTTGTTTCAGTTCCGGGTGTTAAGAAACCATCTCTCTGTTGAGGCGCTTATATGAGTAAAATTCGATTAAATTCATTACATTTCATTGTCACAAGATGTCTGGGGGGTGTCGAAGCTGAGCATTCCAAGGATTTACACGACACCCTCCAAAGCGTAGAGCATAGAAGCTTATAAGACTCGTCACGATGACATCAAACAAAAAAACAGCGAACGTACGTCTGGAATCTATTGGCGACGTGAGCGAACGAAAGCGTCGCAGTGGTCGGCCCACCACAATTGGCTGAATGCTGTCTATGACGTCAGCAAAGAATATCTCATTGACGGAAATAAGAAGAATGTAAGAACTTCAGTTTTGACGGTGTTGGCAGTGTTGCTTTGAGAGCGCTATGATTTCAGGCTTCCACCGTGCCCATTACAAACACCACCGAACTTGTTGTTCACTAGGTAATGACGTCACGAAAGGTAACCGAACGAGGGCGCCACCGAAACATCTCGCCGCTAATAGGCTCCGCGTCCGTTCCGGTCACGCGCACTTGATGGACATCAAGTGCGCGTGCAATTGTACTGGATCTTTATACAACCGCGTTCGCAACCGCTTTGCGAACGCGGATCCGCTTCCAGTGTGAATGCGCTATAAGCCGGGATCACACTGCTCATACATTATACAAAAAGACAGTCTGCAAACACGAGTCACCACAATATCCGTGGTTCGAATGCCACGTGCCAAGTTTCCTCCTTGAACTCATTGCCAGGTGGCATTCGAAGCACGGATCTCGCGGTGACTCGTTTTCGAATCTGTATGCAAGCTGTCTTTTGTGTGATGTATAAACAACGTGGCCCCGGCATTAGGTGGTTATAATGTACACAATGCAACTCCCCCGGCACTCCCCCCCCCCACACACACACACAGACACACACACAAAAAAAAATTACGTTTTGTGTTTCTTTTTATAAATCGTAATTGTTTTCATCCTATAACTCGTCATTCATAAAACGAGAGTGGCCGGACTTCTCTGTGAGATGCCAGGTTGACAAAACAAATGAAATTACCGTCCGCGACAGGACTCGAACCTGCAGTCTACTGATCCGAAGTCAGACGCCTTATCCATTAGGCCACGCGGACGGACAGAGACTGTCGTAGTAGCGACCGAACAAAAAGGCGTATTAAAACCGCAGCCTACAGCCCAGTCCCCGGATCTACTTTATAGACCAACGCTCTTTCTACGGACAAGCCCGCGTAGCCCGCACCGGGTGTGGGCAGTGAGCGTGCGCAGAAGCGATATTCGGATGAGGTGACGCGTCTGCGGATGCGCCGGCAGCAGCGCCACCGCGGAGGCGTGACGTCAGAGCCGTCTGTTGGCGTATCAGTCCGCAAGGTGGATTCGTTGTTCGGAACCACACAACTCATTTCGCTTCCATCTCTTTTCGATAGCAGGGAAGTTCTCAAGTTATTCTGATGTCACGTATGCTCGCTGGTAGTTAGGGAATTCGATGTCTGGGTCCTGTTTTCCACCGAAAAACCCCGTTTCTTTTTTCTTTTTGTTTTCGTTTGTCCGATACCAAAATTAATTTCCAAAAACAACGAATTTGTGGGAAATAATAAACACAAGAAACACCCCCGTATTAAAACATCATAAAAGAAACGAAAACACGGCTGTACATATGCAGAGCGCGAGTTCGTCTGCTCTTTTGCAGTGTTGACGTCGGAACGCCGAGCTAGGATTGACTCTGAGTGAAGGATACTGAGTAGCCCTCAAAGCAAGCTGCCTTGAGGTCTTCCCACTGTTTATCAATCAGAGCCAATCTCACTGCAACCCCCTCTGTGTAAGAAGCAGACGAATTTACGCTTCGCGTAAGTTATAAATAGGGTTAAGTGGATTCGTCGCTTTTTTTTCTCTGAATTCGGGGGTAAATGCTATAGACCGGCACACACTGTTTACAAACTAAGTCGGCCTTTGTCCACATCGGGAGTGATGGATCTGCACATACACAGAAATAAGATTCGGGCCAAGCCTCGGCACCACCGCCGTGGCGTGACCACTGGAGGAATCCTTCTCGCAGTGGAACTCACAGTGCGGTCTTCTATTCCAAGTTAATCACCATCGCCTGTAACGAATAGAAGCGCAGATACAGTATGCCAAGCCAATCCTCCCCTCCTACATTGGTCACGTGTAGGACCGATTGTATTTTAAATTAATCTAACAAACGAATAAATGCGAAGGTGATTTTATTAAGGCCACGATGTGACGTTGCGCATTCGTCGAAAGACCTTATCGTCGAGGGCGAGAAACCGGACATAAAATGGGAAAACAACTCCATTTACGTAGTTTACTAACACCGGAAATACGACTAGAAGGCACACAAAAACGGCAAGAAAAAATCTTGGAGACAATCGCTTCAACGTTGTGAAGAGCGTCGTCTTTTCAGACGTCCGTTCACCGGGCACATGGAGATCCTCCGGCGGTGCGACGTCCGGATAACGGCTCCAATCCGTTTGTCCACAAACCGTGACGTGCTTGGGTCCGAAATCGGGATAAGGTGCTTAATAGCTGAAAAATAAATTAAAAAAAAAAAACCGGCCTTGCCAAACGTACCATCCAACTCATGAGAGACATTGCTCGCATCTGAAATACAACGATGTGGAGTGCTATACGTTGTTCCAGGCTAAGAGCGACAGCTCCTACCGCGAAGCTTTGACTGTTTCCACTTTAATAACTGAAGCGAGCGTGTAGGTGAATAGATAAGAATACATAAAAGGATCAAACCTAGAGGACGGGGACGGAAACTAAACTTTATTTTTTTTTCAATTTGGGGTTCGGAAGACACGTGGCTCGAAAAACGTTGGCAGTAATAATTGAGAGCCAGCTTTGTTTCGTTCTTTTAAGTATCCCTTTACAGTTTACCAGAGCGAACCCGCATAAGAGGCGATACGAGGCAAGGAGGGACTTGCCTACCCTCCGCATGCGCTCTGCTAAAGTGTAAATGGTGGAGAACTGTGAGGGATATGCTTGTCCTCAATTTTATCGAAGAGGGTTAACAAGCATTGTTGAAGAGGTAAACAAATTCTCACAAGTGGTCATTTAAACTCAAACCCTCCATCAAACGAGATAATGATTTTGTTGCACACTTCCTTTGGTAGTTTAGGGCCTAAACAACTGCGTGTTAATCAAATAGGCGATAACGGCACTTACCCTCAATCTAGACGCGAAGTCCCGCCCGGCCCAGAGCTGGTCGTGAGGACCATTCCAATGACGTTGCCTGTAGAGAGGCTGCGCCCGGTGCTCACGCCGCTTAGATGAGCGTGCCGCCGGAGGTCCCCGGGAACTCAACCCCAGACCTTGAAAGTCCATGCGAGTCACGTAATTGAGCTCTGACTGAGGGAAGCCAGTCGCCGAGTGTCTAAAGACACGCCGCTTCTTTAGGTTGGCGACGGTCCAGCTTTGGAAGGGCAGACCTGCTGATTCGGCTGTAGGTCAACGAGCCTCCGATGACGACGCCATCGCAGCGCTGCTAGGAAACCGGAACGTGGGTGACGGTGGAGGCGACGCGGCACCAAGGAATTTTTCGAGGACCCACTTTCTTTAGAGTCGTCCGCCTGAGCTTTGAACAGACTCGGCCAGCCCGGCTTTTCCGCCTGCGGAAATGCGGAGTAGATGTCAGCACGATTCAACCGGAAGCGTGCTCATGCGGTAAAGGGACAGGCATCATAGGCTTTCTAGAACAACGTCTTTGTGATAGAAGATACATAGCAGAAAAAAAAAACACTCAGTGCGCACACTATACATAGCATCCAATATAATCGTCCTGACATCAAATATAAGTCTATCATATACAGTAACAACTGATAAAATTGGCACATTGAAGCGAAGCCGGCAATGAACCTACCTTCCTTCGTTGCACTGAGACACGGAGTTCTTCCACCGTACTGACCTCCACGCCGCTCATCTTTGTGAGTCGATCGATTTGGTCAAAAGACGTACTCGAAAGACCACGCGTGTCGATGTCTTCCTCTGGAAGCACGGGACCAGGCACGTGGCCAAGATTTTGATTCGGCGGGGCCCGCCCATGACCAAATGCTGTATGAGTAGGAGGGGGGAGAGGAGGCCCCAGCAAAATGTAAGATTTGGGAAGGGAGGCGGTGCCCCATGCCCCCCCCCCCCCCCTCCCCCTGGCTACGATGGAAATATTAAGCCAAGTAAACCACACTGGCAGAGGGATACAATGATTATCAAACAGACATCCTACGCTGGTCTAAAGTTACGAAAAAACTTACGCTACCAACAGAAATGGGAATGAACGGCAAAGCTGCACGTACCCCAGAGCATACGCAGTATCTGCTCTGGGCAGGGTTCCAGAGAGCGCCACCGTCGATTGATCATCAGCGCCACCGTGGCCAAATGAGCAAAACTGGGACGGCTAAAATCGGCAGCACCACCGGCGTACCCTTGTAGCATTCCTTGTAGAGACAACCCAAAACGGGAGCTAGCAGAACAAAATTGAACGCCCTAATATTACTGCCGATATGTATATAATTGAAAGCAAGTAGACAAGGGCAGTTTTTTGTTTTTACGTTAGTTGCGCGCGTTTCAAGGTAACAAAAGCGAAGACTTCGTCAAGCTTTCCTCCTCTACAAAAGCGGAACTGAAAGCCCCCCCCCCCCCCTCCCTCCCCTCCCTCTTGGTGCACACCTGTCTCTCTAGTACATGAGAATTCACATGGAGAGTGCTGACAAGTTAACAGGAAAAGCAGGAACATCGCAGTACTACCGTACCTACACAAAGTATCCATAATCTGAAGAAAGTGGGACGTCGAGCTGGTGTTCACGTGGTCTTTTCGGCTCCAGACAAGCTATCTATGATGTGCAAAAAAAGTGAATTCTCATGTAATAGAGAGACAGGTGTGCACCAAGAAACACCAAAACCAGTTTGTTACATGCGTTGCGGGTGTTGTATACTCTATTCCCCTGTCCTGTGGCCGGAGATACATAGGGCAGACAGGACGTTGTCTTAATGAGCGTTTAAGAGAGCATCGTTATAGTGTGTCTCAGGTTGTGTTGGGGCACTTTGGGGTGCATTGCCGCGATTGCGGATGTACTCCGGATTTTGAACGATGCACGTTCATCATAAAACAAAAGGATAATCTGACACGTGAGATTATAGAAGCACGCGCCATTGGACAATCGGGTTCAGAGTGTGTTAATGCCCCGTCACTTGCCTTGACGGAAAAGGAGTATATTTTTCTACTCAGATCGGAGAACAACGCCGCCTGCAGATGACTCTAGGAACACGTGTAGTCCTCCTCTAGTGTTGTTTCTTTTCTTGGCTTTTGGGCCGGGAAAATTTTGTATTTATACAGGTTCTCAGTGCAAATAAAGCTCAGTTGTAAGTCAGCGCATTGTGTGTCTACCGCCTTCTACTCTTGTCTTGTTCCTGCGCTGTTTGTTTTCCGCTAATATGAATGACCAATTAGCCCACTCGTCAACACTACTAAATGTCACACGAAACTTGACTGCCCGGAGGGTATATGCTCGTCCAGGTCGTAGCGTGATGAAGACGCGTCGTCGCAGCTACTGGATGCCTCTTGCTCCGCCATGGAGAAGGGCGCCGTCCATGACAAAACGCTTTGTGAGGCGGAGGGGGGAGAGGAGGCCCCAGCAAAATGGAAGATTTCGGGGGGGAGGGGGGGGGGGGTGCCCGGTCCAGATGCCCCCCCCCCCCCCCCTCCCCCCTGGATACGTGCCTGAGATGCGGCTACTGGTCTGCAGGCTTCTGTTCCTTTTGTTCCGTTGCTACGATGGCAGGTCCCGTCCGCCCACGTGGCCTAATAAATAATTAAAAATGAAAAAGTCCGCGTGGCCTAATGGATAAGGCGTCTGACTTCGGATCAGAAGACTGCAGGTTCGAGTCCTGTCGCGGACGTGGAGGTTTATTTTTTGTCGGTCTGGTATCTCACAGAGACGTCCGGCTGTTCTCGTTCAATCAATGACGATTGGTAGAAAGAAAACAATGACGATTAATAAAATAACGCAGAAACTTAATTTTTTAGGGGTTCCGGAGGGATGGATGCATTTTGTACATTCTAAACGGTGACTCGTGTTTGCAGACTGTCGTCTGCATGATTCATGAGCAGTGTGATTCCTGCGTGAGGTACACGGTGGAAGGAGCTACACGGTGGAGGGAGCTACGTGCTCCTGGCCCAATATCTCGCCACGTAATCACCCCAGGTAGCACCGAGTTCTGGGCCAAAATTTGGCTTTTGTCTGGGAGTTTAGGGCATTAAAAAGCCCGAAAAAGCCAAAGTAGAGCCAAACCTGACCTTCCTTGGCAAGAGTCTGGGTATTTGTGCCCTAATTCGCCGAACAAGTGCCAAATTTAGGCTTCACTGCCTGGTAGTTAGGCTGTCATCTGGCATATTTGGGCCTAAATCGCCTAACAAATGCCAGAGCTAGGCTTACTGCCCGGTAGTTCGGCTGATATTTGGCATTTTTGGGCCGAAATTGCCAAACAAAATGCCAAAGTTAGGTTTCACTTTTTGATAGTTCGGCTGTCATCTGGCACCTTTGGGCCAAAATCGCCACAGATGTGCCAGAGTTAGGCTTAGTGGCTTGTAGTTCGGCTGAGATCTGGCATTTTTGGGGCAAAATCGCCAAACAAGTGCCAAAGTTAGGCTTTATTATCTGTGAGTTCAGCTCTCATCTGGCATCTTTGGGCCAAAACCAGAGAAAAGCCAAACTTTGGCACGTCCCAAATACCGAAATTAGGCGTTGCTCTAGCAGTTATGGTTGAAGTATGGCACCAACTTTGCCGCTCCTCTGCCGGACCAGAGAAACGCCAAACCTTGGCATGCCCCGAAATCCCAGATGAGGATTTACTATGGCAGTTATGGCTCAAGTATGGCACCAACTTTGGCGCTCCTCTGGCGGACCAGAGAAACGCCAACCTTGGCATGCCCGAATTCCCAGATTAGGACTTACTATGGCAGTTATGGCTCAAGTATGGCACCAACTTTGGCACTTCTCTGTCGACCAGAGAAGAGCCAAACTTTGGCATGCCCTAGAATCGCCCAACTAAGGCTATAGTTAGGCACCGCACTTTGGCACTGATGAGTGCCATGGTGCAAAACCTAACTGCGCCAAAGTTGGGCCCTTATATTTGCCAGACCTTTGCCCAAGTTGGGCATTCCTCTGGCGTGCTACCTGGGACGCTCCCGCCAATACCCACGCGCAGAGAGCGGGGTCAGATAATGCAAGGGAGGATGTTGATTGGTCCCGCGAGTGCCAATGTCCCACCGCGCCTCAGCTGACATACGGGGTGAGCGCCTATTGTCGATGTTAACGTAAATCTGGCTTCAGCGCGGTATTGGACTGTGCCTGGGTTCCACTATCACATTCGATGGACGTCGTTCAGTGACAACGTCCATCGATACCAGAGTGACAGATCTAGGACATCGACTTTTATTTGTTTTTTGGTATTCCACAAAAAAAAAATATATATATATATATATTTATTTATTTATTCATTTATTAATTTATATTCAGGGGACTTCGGTACCTGCATATAAGGCTCCCCGTTTCTCTCCTTACATGAAATTCCTAATGGGCAAGCATCACGCCGAAGACGTACTGCGTGAATGCATTATACCAAGGACACGGTGAAAAAAAAGCGAATTTGGGGGTTTTACGTGCCAAACCAACTACGGGCATCTGGCCCGCCCCAGCGGAGGACTGAGGATTATTTGGAACATGGGGATCTTTTGACGTGCAACCG
Source organism: Ixodes persulcatus (assembly GCA_013358835.2). Taxonomy (NCBI): domain Eukaryota; kingdom Metazoa; phylum Arthropoda; class Arachnida; order Ixodida; family Ixodidae; genus Ixodes; species Ixodes persulcatus. The sequence goes on along the minus strand of JABSTQ010008163.1, from coordinate 1,288 downwards.
AAAGCTCGGTTTACACGGCGCCTCCTCCGCAATAAGCCTCCGTCAGATTGCGGGCACCTCGCCGGGATTCGAACCCGCCACATGGGGATCCGTAGGCCCCAAGGACACGGTGTTCGTGGCAGACATGATGACAGACTGCCTGTGCGGCATGTTTGCTTCGTACATATATGCATGCTTGGAACATGGCTGCAGACAGTGTTCGTGCGACAATGGGACCGTCATATCAGGAAGAATCACAGACAGTGTCTACAGACTGTCTCTTGTATGATGTATCAGACTGTGACATTAGAGGTCACACGTTCTTCTTTTCTGCTCTTCACCAGTCTGTGTGATGTTTTTATTCTTGCCGTCTTGCAAAGAATAAACGCGGATGACGTATATTTCACTGTGTCCATCTTTCATTACACTGCACACATGTTCCTACTTTGACAGAACATCTGTGCTCATCCTAAATAAAATACCCATTATTCTTCATTCAATATCATCTCGCAGCGCCTGCATCAGGCATTATACCCCGTTCAAGGGCACTCGACGGAGAACTCCGGGGATGCGGGATGCGCGTGCCGCACACATGTTCCTACTTTGACAGAACACCGGTGCTCATCCTAAATAAAACTACCATTATTCTTCATTCAATATCATCTCGCAGCGCCTGCATCAGGCATTATACCCCGTTCAAGGGCACTCGAGGGAGAACTCCGGGGATTTCTCCCCGGCGCGCGCAAATCTCGAGACGAAAGTTTTGTCGCGGGATGCGCGACAAAATCCCGAGAAATCCCCGGGATTTCTCCCTCTTGTGTATAGGGAGTATTCACTGGCGGTCATAGCCGTGTGCCGACTGCTGAGCGCGTGCTGATGGCGAGCTCCACAGTTCTTTTGCAACGTACATTCCACACCACCAAGATTGCCGGTCTTAGCAGCCTATTAGTGTGAGCTCGTTCCGAGCATGCGCTCTAAACAGTGACCTCAAATATGGCGTCCAGTGAATGCCCCTGAGACTTGACGCTCCGCCTTCAGCGCGAGCTTTTGCCTGCTTGCTAGCACAAGTGTGAACGCTCAGGCACGCGCAACCAAAGCACTGTGAAAACCAAGAGCTCGCTCGCGCTGAAGGCAAAAAAACGTAATGTTTATGCATTTACGGGCACAATCCCACTATACTTAGTTTCACCTTAAGTGCGAGCGAAGGCAAAACTGGAAGCGCGAGCACGGAAGATCCGTGCGTTCAGGCTTTGCTCGAGCGCGCGAGGGGGGAGAAATGCAAAAAAGCCGCTGGGTCTCGCGCTATATA